>VWZD01006969.1:350928-479343 GCA_013396695.1 Sakesphorus luctuosus
CCCTAAATCTCCTCTTCTTCATGCATATGAAAAGGGGAGGACATGGAGAGATTAACCTCCCAGGGCATGAAAGGGGTACAAAAGTTTACACCGCCGGGCAGCCATTTAGACCTTTCGGGGATGCAATTCGCACTCCTGGGCTTTTTAACACCATCTCCACGCGATGCTCAGACTCTTTCTGAGGTAATTAAGAGACCAAATTACCCCAGATGTAACACCGCTGATATCAGGAGAGGCAATTAAGATATTTAGAGAATACCACCTCTTTCTCTACCATGAAGACAGAGTGGTACTTTAACATCAGCTGAAACGTTTAGAGGTCTCCAAAGACCTCTGGTTTAAAGGCAAGGTATGGAGGTGGGATCTACTTTCCTGACAGCAGCACCAGCAGACTTTTGAGATCACACTATGAGAAAAAGGATATATTATTGTAAATGCATCTAGGGAGCATTTTTTCCCCAATATGTCGCAGAAGAAAAGAGTCTTTTAATTCATGAAAACGGGCTTCTCAGTGTATGAAAAGTGACTGACAGCTGTGGAGAGGGTCATAGCTTCCAGATAAACTTGCTGGAATAATAAGTGTGTCCAAGAACCTAACACTAAATTTAAAAACAATCACTAGAGTTTAAAATAGCTTTAAAAAGTCTTGACTGGTTGAGAACCCATTTCCTTTTTTTTTTTTCATTCACTCTAAGCCCACAGAAACAGTACACTTTTGATATGACCTCAGGTCATTTGTGTCACCTCAAAATACTCAGGGTGAGTGCTTAAACGGGACCTCTTTCCCAGCAGAACCCACAAGCCCATGTGTAGGACATCTGAGAAGAGACTGAAGCTTGCTGTTCATAGCACCACATAAATTGCACTTGATGTTATCAGTGATGTCAGTGTACATGGAAGGTGTATAATGGATATTAATTATGACTGTTATCACTTATGACTTGTGTGGTGCAGCCAGGTATGCCTGAATACTTGCAAACACAGCGGCTTTTACACGTGGCAACTCATGAAATGGAAAATGGTCACTCTGCACAGCTCTAATGAGGGCAAGGGTGATTTAAGCTAGCAGAAAGAATCATAATTACTGTAGGTTCAAAGTGATCTTGAAGGAGAGGAAGTTAAAACAGGGTTGGGATTGATCTACTTTCATGCTTTACTCAGCCCATTGTTTTTAATGCCTCACTTTGAACTATAAACAAATGGCTTCAGCTGATTTGCAGTTTTCTGCAGATAATTCCTGAATTTGTTCTGGGCACTGGTGGAAAGTGTGCACAGTGCAAAAATAAATGGAAGGGGAAGCTGCAACAACAGTCCTCACCCTGTGTAGTCTGTCCAAAACCAGTTGAGCTTAAATCTTGGATTCAAAGCCATATCTGAGCACAGAGGAAAGGGCTCCAAGGTTTGCAGAGGACGCCATGCTTGCAGCGAAGCTGTTCCTGATATCCAGCCCCAGGGAGGCAGCTTTGATGATGAAGACCTTCCTTCCTGGGGAAGGCCTGGCTCTGGGCCCCTCTCCTGGATCTCAGACAGGGGGACCACCAACCTTCTCACTCCTCCAGGTCTCTACTAGCAAGGTTGCCCTGGCCTCCAGCTCCATGGACTCTTTCCCCTGCAGTTCCCTGGCCACAAGCACCTGGGCTGAGACCAGGCACAGCAGGGGGAAAACAAGGGCAAAACCCAGGGACTCTTGGAGAGACACAGAAAGACTATGTACTCAGCCTGGGAAGACTCTTTTTCTCCCTCTCCTTCAAGACAGTGCAATTTCTAGGCCCCCACCACAAGGCCACTACTGTTACTACTTCTGATGGAGAGAGAGGAGACCTGCCCTCAGAGACCACAGGTGCCAGGGGACACAGCTCATCAGGCCAGAGACAGCCCCATCCCACCCACCTACCCAGGAAAAAATTCACTGCCTCAGAACCCCTCCTTTTTCAATAACATTGGATGATAATTTGGGAGGATATACAGCAAAAATAAAGGGAGATTAAAAAAAATGCTCCTAAAAACCACCCAATCTTTTCCAAAAATCTAACCGAGAGAAAAAGGTGAAGCTGATTTCTGTGCAGGTTGCTTTTAAGTTCATCATAAAAGGGATTTTTTTTTTCCTGGGATGCTTTTGGTTAATTAGTGTGTGTAAAAATATCATTGTAGAACCCACTCCCAACATGAGCGTTAGGGATCTCAGATCTGCCCAGCAGCCTCAAGACAGGTACATTTCTTCCTTCAAACATCCTGCTAACTCCCAGACCCTTGGCCAATACCATGGTCAATTAGCAGAGTCAACACATCGAGTTTGTCTTGGCAAAACGAGCCAGTCTGCATTAAAATGAGCATCAATGGAAAACAAAAAGAACCAACAAAAGTCCCCGCTTTTCTTTACTTTTGTCTGAAAACTAAAATTTGCATGTTTTGATGTTTTCTGCCAGGCCACCAACTCGAGAAAGCACCTAGACATCCCCACAACAAGGTTCTGAGATGTTTTAGGAACGTTTCCTTCAGAGGCTATGACAATAATAAGCTTTCTGTACCAAATAATTGCAACATAATTCTATTTTGAAGAGGTAAATTACAGTCAACTCCCATTAATTCCTCCCTACCAGAAGTTAAGTTTCCCATCATTCAGCAGAGGACTGGTTTTCTTCAGATTTTTTGATCTAAAAAATTACTTTTCATAGAGGAACCTACAAAATGATAAATCCCCTAAATTGCCCCTGAGGCAAGCCAGTATGTTTTCCTCATTTAAGACTGGAAAGGATGACAGTATGCAAACATTGTCATCTTTATTCATACTGAGAAGACTTCTCTTACAAAACCTGTCCAACATCTTTTTTTAAACCAGCTGATGTTAAGAAGTAACTGAAAGTGCTGTTTTATTTTGCTGCATCACTGTTAGGTCAAAGGCACCCCAGCTTCCAGCAGGTCTGATTATGGCACACAACCCTTAATGGCACATGAAGGAATGAAAGCTGTATCACGGCACTACATCCAGAGACCCAGTCTCCTCAGCTTGAGTGCCCAGTCATGATGGCATAGGTAGATCCACCCTGTGACAGGGCAGTGGCAGATGGCGGCATTTTTTGCTGCTGGTTAGGATCAATGATGAACCTCAAGCTGCGGATCCACAGAAGGATAGCAGACTTGTTCTGCCATCCATAACCCCCCAACCAAAATGTCTGGCTGTTCTGAGTTGGTACATGTGTGTAACGCTGGGAGGGAAGACAATCGGGTCCAAGCTCTAGCTCTATGATGCTGATGTTGAGCCCAGCCACTCTAAAATCTGGAGGTTGTTGCCCACCAAATCCCAAGTTTGATTATTTCCTTTTTGTTACATTTTTTACATTTATGCTTTTATAAATGGGACTTCTGAAAATGTTTTTTTTTCCTCCTTGACTGAGGCTCACAGAGCTGGATGTGGATTTGTCTATACAAAGTTTCTTTTTTCTAGACTGGAGATAGGATTTTGACTGTATCCTTTCCCTTTGGAGCTGGGCTTTTTAGTATCAATCCCAAATAACATCTCCTGACCATTGTCAGCTCAGTCAGCCTGCAAACAAACTCATCAGCTCTCTACATGAAAACAAAATATTGGCACAAACCTGTATTTCTCTCAAGACTGCCATGGGTGGGACTTGATCACTCTGGGTTTCAGCATGCAAAGAACACAAATGTTTTGATAGGATGAGGAGACTATCCTGCATACATTTTTATATCAATGCAAATCCCTAATCAATTAAGCAAGCTTGCACTCTGCTGTAGACATCACCTCCATCCCTGCAAGGAGCCACACTACCACATCCTTTTGCTCATATGAAGCAACACTGACTTTGGCAAGACAGGGGGCTCCCCTCTGGCAAATTTCTTCATGTGACAGAGGCCAAAGTTTTTATGTGTTCCCTGAAAGCAGCTATGGCAAACAGTCAATTCAGCTAAACACCCTTGGCCACAGTACATCTGTGCTTAGTTTTGGCTTAGCAGAGCAGAATAACACATGTACTTCTCTCTATCTGACTCCTAACCTAGGATTGTGAGAAAAATAGCTGAATTACAGAAGTACCTTCTGAACAGAAGTATCCTATGACAGTGCAAAATCTGCATAACTGGGTATTGAAACCAAAATGAACTCACAGACCCACATGATTTCCTCATGAGCTGACTTTGTGGGAGATTTTCTTTTTGCTTAGTTCTTGTTGCTACTGTTTTGTTGGCTTCTCAGATCAATACCTTCTACTGGTTTCACTTCAGACATTTTCATAATCAAATACATGAGAGTAAACAAGAGCCACTAACAGAAGAGAGGACATTTCCTGCAAGTCAGTGCCATGTTTATAATCACATTTCCATCCTCTGACCCTTCCTCTCCACTTCTGGAAGAGGCGCCAGCACCCAGTGAAATGGCAGTGCCACGCTGCCAGTATCACTGTCACTGCTGCTGACAGCAGCAATGGGGGCATTTCTTCAGGTGCCTCTATGCTTTAAGAGCTGAGATCTTATTTTACAACAGGATTTAAGGGACGTCAGCATTGCTTTTTGTAGACACATATTGCTTGGTCCAGTGTGCATCAAGATGGATCAAAAACTGCATGCCTGTATTAGCTTGCTCTTAAACCAGGTTAGGCAGCCCAAGTGCCTAAGGCAGACTCTGCAGCTCCCTAACACAGTCACACAAGTTTGCAGAGGGCTCTTTCCCACCATGCTACTCAGGCCATAGGTACTGACCCACAAAATGTCAGAGAGATGTGCTCAGCAGACCTCGTCCTGCTCTGCAAGGGGTGTAACTCTTGCAAAGGGCAGCACAGCAACCCCCAAGGCAGCATGGCCAGTCAGAGCTTCAAAGCACAGTAGAAACATTGCTAGAGAGCTCTCTTCCCCAGCTGCTCAGCCTTGTCACACAGGTCCCAGCACCTGTGGAGGCAGCCCCAGTGTCTGCAGCCCTGCAAAGCCATGTTCAAGGCTCCAAACTCTTGGAGTTCATAAACTGCACAGTGTCTTGTGTTTCAATGCTTCAGTTACGTCCTTTGAGGTAAAATTTTACATCCCTTAATTCACACTCTACACACCAGGACACATTGATTATCTTGCTCTGTGTTCTTCACTTAATTCAAATGATTAATGCACATCTCCATCACTTCCTCTCTCATTTTATAAGATTTTGTTAGTAATTTTTAGCTTCTTAGCAAAAATATAATTTTTGACAAAAATATTTTAGTTTTAGCAAACCTCTATATTTTGATGGGAGCTTTTCTTTCAATAGCCTATTTCAGTCTTGGTTTCCAATTAACATTTTCCAGCATTTGTTTTTACTTTTGTTTTAAAGACTTTTTTTCTCCTGCACTTACATTGGTTGGTTTGTCTTTGCCACTCCAGACGACTTTTTAGAATTAGATATTTCTGACACTGAAATGGTTTCCTTTCCAAAAATGAAGAGTCCATAAACAAATTTCAGCAGAAAATTTAATTTTATCATCAAGAGGAAAGAAGTCACCTTCCAATTCATAAAAGCTGGGGCAATTCTAACCAGCATTTACTGGACCAGCAGTGACTAAGAGATGATTATATTTGACCCCAGAATTTACATCTACACCCTGGATTTAAAAGGAGTTTGCTTCACTTCCCTACTCTGTCACAGACCTTCAGCATGACTGTGGGTGAAGTCCTGAAAGCATTTAAGGTATTTGGCTTTACAAAACAAAGACCCATACAACATTGTATATCCAAGTTACTGAATGTCCAGCAATACAGTCAAAATCTTTGACATTAAACTGGTAATTAGCCCAAGCAAACTGCAAGTTGTTCAAACTTGCAGCAGTGCTTGGCAACCCAAATCAGGTGCTGTGATGAACCACTTGCACACACCAGCATGGTGGGAGAGAGCTGGACTATCTCCAACTGAGAGTCACCTAATGCCATGGACCAGCACAGAAGTACCCAAAAGTGGCTGCGTCCTGACTTTTAACCTGCTCCAGCTTCTGAGCATCTGCAAACTTAAGTTCCAACATATGCTATCCAATAATGAATTTTACTATTTACGTTAATCTAACAGGGTGGAGCTGGATATGTTTTCTTTTTCTTGTCTCTAGTCATCTGTTTTTTAACTGTTTTATCTGTTTCTCAGTTAATCTTAAAGCCAGCAATGTAATTTCACTGAATTATTAATATTTCAATCACATTCATGTCATTTGTACAGAGCTCTATGACAGGATAAATTGCATTCTGTATTGTCATAACTTTCTTAAAATATCTCTGTAGTTAAGAAAAAAAAAATTAAGAAGTTCATCCCTGGACTATGCTTGCATCACCAAAACTCAGTGTTCCTCCCCAGTTCCCCAGGGCAGAATATGACGAAAGCACATGTGAAACCTGTGGCCATGCATCACTCCTCACCAGGTACTGCAAACACTGTGCACCCAACAGTGCTTTTATAGTTCCCTGTGGCCCTTGGACACACAGTGGAGTAAGCCAGCCTCAGAGAGAAGGCTCACAGGTAATGTGCTTGTTGCTCTCCCCAGACAGAGTTCCCCCAGAAGGGCTGGACCCTGTGGGCATGGTTCTTCAGTAGCACTTGAGGCTCAGCAGGTCACAACCACAGGTCATGGCATTCCTGCAATGGGGACAGAGAACAGACTCCTGGTTGGTGCCCACTTTGAAGGGTCCTGGGCAACCCCAGTGATCACCATGCAGTGCCAGAACCCTCCTCACCTTGCCACTCCCCATGAGTAGTCCAGCCAGCACCCCGATCCTATGCAAGGCCGATGTCCCTCTCCCAGGCTGTTAATTGGCTTGGATGAGCGTCACACAGCCAGGCACACACATGTGTGCCATAACCTAAACCATCTGCAAGCATTTTAATTAACCAATCCCCAGCTCCTCTGTGCTGCCATTGAAAAGATCCCACCCTGGCCCCAGCCAAGCTTCCTTCGTGCAGCCCTGCAGCTCCCTCCCCACCCAGGAATTTGCAACCACAACTGTACAGCGTGGGCCCCCCCTGCCCTGCGCGGCTACGCGGGAGCAGCCCTCAGCAGTCAGCAAGGAGAAGATGAAAAGAGGTCCTTCCATATGTGGCTGCCGATGAAGACCTACAGGGTCGGCTTCATGCGCAATAGATAACAGGAGGCCCCTTCTTGCAGCTGTTCAGCTGTAGGGTCTTCCACGTCACATCATACGTGCAGGCATCAGACACCCCTTATATAAAAAATGGCTAGAGACAAAAATTTCCATCTGTGAAACCACATGGGGGTACAGCAACACAAAATTCAGCCTATTGCTGCTGAAAATTGCTGGAAAATGCAGCCATGTCAGGCCCCATGTTCTCATTACTCTCTGGGGAAGTGACTACTCTCTGGCTGGTTTTATATTGTAACAGAGTGAAGTTTGCTGTGGAAGTATTCAGATTCATCTGAGTAGCTCTGGAGGCTGAAGAGAGATCCAGAGACCTCTGGGCCTAACCAAGATCAGGTTTTAGATGAAGGGGGTTGGGAACTGGAAATGTAACAAGGCTCAAAAGTAATATTTTCACCAAGACAGGAAATTTCAACTGGTGTGCTGGGTTTGTAGTTGGTATAAATGAGCACAGCTCAATAGCAAAGACTTTGGTGTTGCCTGTCCAGAGGCAGAACACCCTCACTGGAGGATCTGTTCCTCTGGAAGTCACCATGACCATCTTATTTATAAATTTAATAGAGGTGGTAGTGCAAGGTTAACCCCAGAAAGAAAAACCTCACAGCTTTGCTAACATGGGGGTTGCTCATTTCACAGACTATTGTAAACTAGCTTTAATCATATGAAACTCATGCTATTAGCAGCACTGTGCTTTCTCCAGTCATCTGAGGGCAATTCTTGGCAACTTTTCTATTGTACTTTTCACGAGCTCTCTCAAATTAGTTTTATGTAGGAGATCAGCAATTTCATCAACTCATAGGCAGATAAATTGCACAGAGTAGTAAGAACACCCTTGCTTAGGATTGAATATTGACAGAGTTGTGTACTGTTCACCAGAGTCCCAGCCTAGGGCTTGAAAAAAAACCCCAACAAAATGGCTTAGATCTACTTGATCACAAGTAGAGTTTTCCTGAAGGTTTTATATGTTAAAAATACTGCAGTCTCTCACTGGCACCAGAAACCACTGATACACAGAAAGCAGGAAGGGAGATTTTCAAAAAAATTAAGCTGGGATATCAGTTTGTCTGGTTTTCATTTGAAGTCTAGAGCTACAACTGTGGCTCTGAAGTATGCATAAGGTTGTGATGCACTAGGGTTTCAGATACTTAACAAGTACTAAACACGGATCTATGCTGCAAAGTTCATCCAGCTCCTGTGCTATCTCAGCATGCCCTGTCTGCAGTGAAGCAGGATGAGACCAAAACAGTCAGCCTCCCTACTACATTACCATCCCACAGACTGTAAATAATAAGAGAAGCAATGGGGCCAAGCAAGTACTCTTGCTGGGTTCAACAGTAGAAGTAGAATTCTAGTTCCATTCACTCATGCCCTGAAAGCCTCTTACAACAGAAATATTTATATTTTCTACTGTAGGGAGAGCAACAGCTCAACTGTGTGTGTGTGTAAGATTGTCCTCACCAAAAATGTGGCTTTGATCCCTGAAAAGAAGCTTAGACTGCTGAGGGCAGGTTGGGTAGAACAATTCATGTCTCAGTGTGCTCAGCCTGCTCTGAATCATTCAACAGCCCATCTTGCAGTCCAGTTGGTCCTTGAGTCCAAAGGTTTCTCACAAGAGATGTTTGCACATCTCTCCCCAGAATCAGTGACAACAGAATACTGGTCTCACACTAAATTAGGTATAAACATTGCCCTCAAGGAGTTAAGTCCTTAGGTTACTGTCTGATAAACACAAGATAAATTTTTAAGATCAACATTCCCAGTCATCCTGCAGCTGAGTTTTGTGTGCAAGTCTCATTTCTATCCAATTAGATTTCCAGATTGGCTCAGAAGCCTTGAGTGGAGCTGGAGGTTTTGGAAAACAAACTCATTTTCATGCTGCCACCTCCCTTGCTTTGACTTTCCGGGCTGTGCATACAGAAACTCTGCTGTGCTGTCAAAATTGCCTCTGATTCACAACCTCTGACAAAAGCATGAGTAGAGCAACACCATGAATTGCATAGCTCACTGGCCACTGGGGAGGGCTCATTGGCCTGCTAATCTGAACTGTCTGATCCTAAACTTCCACTTCCCATTGCATTCAAATGCACTGCTGAGTTACTTGACTCCAGTATAGACTCAGAAATGCTTTTCTTGTCTTATAGTTTTGTACTGACTGAGCTAACCCACAATATAATTATGAAGGCAAAGAGCTTAGCAGGATCCTAACAAGCATTAAACATTTATATGATTCATTAAAATATTCCCAGTGCCACTAGCTGAGATAAAAATGTATAAGGATTGTGTTATAATTATAACACCAGGCGGCAGCCCAGAAATCTCTACAAAAAGTATCCCTAGAAAATGTGGCTTGACGATGCCAGAGTTGCACTCACTGAAGTGCCTGTTTCATTGAAAACTCAGCCTGAAATCCCAATGACTGGAATATCCTTGAAGTCAGGCCTGTATGGAAACAACTGGCTCTTGGGACAAGATTAGGAACACCCAAATAACCCACTCCAATATACAAGCACTGCTTCAACCAAATATGGGACAAGTTGGCACCTTGACCAAAACTGAAGAGGAAGAAAAGGAGGATAGGGCATAGATGACTCAGGAAAATAAAAGGGAAAAAAAAAAAAGAAGAGGTAGATATTGTGCCCTTTTACCCAGTGAGGTTTGAGTACCCAATCAAATATGGGCAACATCAGTGTGGATTGCTCCATCATCTTAAAGACTCCAAATGCACATTTTTTTCATGCTGGGAGAGTGCACACACTGCCAGGCTGCAGCATGTTCAAGGGGAAAATTGTTCTGAGCCCACTGGCGACTATTTGCTTGCTTTGAATACCTGCTCAGGGCTTGGTTGTAAATACTCAACTCTGGATACATGTCATCACTTCTGAACTGGAAGTCTTTCTTGTTTGTCCCATTGCTGGGGAGCATTTCGAAGTGCTATGCAGAGTGGGACTACTCCATATAGGAAAGTCACCTTCAGCTATTCACTATCAGATGGAGCATCATGGTTGCAGAGAGCACATGTGGGAAGACAAACAAAAAGTACAATTATTTGCCCTGCCCTACTCTTCGGTGTCGCCACTATGCAGGAAGGGGCAGGGATACTGAGAAATCTCCATAAAAATCTCAGCTTGCAGGAGCATGCCTGCTATTACATCCCCTGCTGAGTAATTGTGTATTTTCTCCCACAGCCACATGAATTGTGCTGGTGAGGAGAGTAGTGAGTACAAGATTGCACCTCATCCTAGCTTGTGAGGTGCATCATGCTCTTATATAATGACACCCAGAAGGAGTAATCTGTGCTGGGACCACAGTCTGTCAGGTGGCAAGATGAACTGAAGAAAGCAGAGGTCTCACATCCTCACCTTGCAAGAAACAAGTAGGACTGGTTGAACCCTGAAGACCATTCTTTTGCTCAGGACATGTCCTCCATTATTATAGTATTATAATATATTATACTATATATCCAGTGTGACAGCATTAGTAATTTTGCACAGAGAAGGATGGCATCCACAAAATAGGAAACTGAGCACTATGTAAAAAGGAGAATTAAGTCAGACGGGTGGGGCACAACACTATTTGGTTTTGTTGCAAGGAGATCACACTTCTCAACCTGGCAAAAGGGTGCAGACTCATACTGCTGATGTTTCGGTGTATCATGGTTGCAATTCCCACACAGCAAAGAGCAACAGCATTGACTAGAGAGTCTATCCACTTTAGTTTGGTTTTCCAAGGACATAGTGCATGCAGTATCACTCTCTGCATGTATATGTCTGTTCACCTGTCTATCTGCACTCAGCTGTCCTTCACCCTCACCAGTAACTTCTGAACCTGTTGACCACTTTCAAAAAAATTTGACAGACAATAAGAAGTCTCCAAGGTATTAAATTCCAACATGTTTTATGAAAATTGGCAGCTGGTTAGAGGAAAAAAACCAATTAGTGCCTCCTTGGAGGTGAAGGCTGCAATGTGAATGTGACCCTTATTAGGCAGTGAAGATCCTCCTGGGAAAGAGATATGAATGTTCACAGAGGGAAAAACAGATCAGCCCTTATGTCTTACTAGACACCAGAGAATCCAATGCAAGCCCCCCCCCAGTAATGTCCCAGAAAACCAGTGGCTTCATCAGCGCTGATGCCCAGAGAATGACACCTGAATGACCTCCAGTTGGGGCATTTGCAGCCCTCTGTACAGAAGGGCAGAGATAGAACTGAGGAGGGAGGAATCAGTAAGGTAGTGGGCTAGGGGAAGGGGAAAAGTCTTCCTCCAACAGCTGCTGAATGCCTCCCCAGGTCATCTCTTCCAGATTTTGGAACCTGGATCCCTCTGGATCTTGGATTACTGATCCCTCTTAACCCTCTTCTTCCAGCTATCCTGAGCATCCCATGGATCCTTTCAGTCCTTTCATTTACACATCTTTTTGTTTTTCCCTAACAAAATCATCCCTAAACAGCCAAAGATCTTCACTGTTATACCTTAGCTCTCCAACCTCTCACCTCTTCAGAAATGTCCTTTGCTGTGGCCACAAACTAAATGCATAATTTTCAGGACAGTTTGCCCTCGTTTTTGAAGCAGCAGAATTTAGTTTTGCCTGCACTGCTATGAAACCTTGAGCCAGCTCTAGAGTCATGGCACAATGAAACAGGCAAGGACATTTCATTTATGAATTGGGCTTGTCCTCAGGGACAAATTCATCTTTCTTATAACCTCCCTGAAGTCACAATAGAGAAAACATAGCCTTAATTAATCCAGCCTTCTTGCATTACAAGAGATAACATGGCCTAGAGAAAAGCATCTGACTCGAATAGTCAGGAGGTTCATGGTCTTACACCACTTTGTAACTAACTTAATCACTGTTGAGCACTTCCTTTAGCTGCATTTATACATTCAAATTGTAGGACTTTGCTTCAGGGTATGGATTCTCAGCTCAGATGAGCAACTATGTGCAGACTAAACTTTTGCAACTAAAGCTATGTGCATCCACACCAGCTTCATTAGTTTGCTGCTGAGGGGTGGAAAGAACTTACATTGAATGACACTGGGTGAACTGTAGGCTCACAGTAACACAGATGTCCTCCAAAGGTCTGCTTGGCTGTCCTTCAGCTCCTATCCCTTGTCCTTCATTAGGAAAACTGCTTCCTTGTTATAAATCATGCAGCACTCCAGCCCTTCCCTCCATGCTCCCATTCCAGCTTTTCCCTTCCCTTCCTATTCCTCAAATAACAAGAGAGCAACTAGAAACATTAAAAACCATTTAAAAATCATAATTTACCTTTTTAAATGAGAGGAATATAATTGAGTTCTATGAGGACAAGAACAGTAAGGGAAGGCAAGAGAGGAGCCCCACAGGAAATTATTTGGACTCTCCCTTTCCTGATCTCTGCATAAATATTTAGCCGAGTAGCATTTGTGATGGAAATTTATCTTGTAGTAGAGTTCTGATAGCTGATCAGACAGATCACAGATATGTTTACATCTACTTAATTAAGTATGCATCCAGTTAATTAAACAGTGAAATATTTGAAAACTGCAAATTGTGCAAAGAAGTCACATCTGGCTAGCAAAGCAATTCTGATGTGCCACTGGTGAGCACTCTTTTCAGTAACCTTTGGTAATTTCACATACTGATGTTCATGTTACCCAGGAGAACCCAGGGGCTCATTACAGTTATCATAAGATGAAACTGCAAGGATTTCAAAGAAGCTTTCTCTGCGGGTCCCAGCAAGCTCTGGGACATAGTTACAGTAGTGATGCTCCTGAAGTGAACTGAGAGACTTGTGTAATTCAATTGAGAACACTCCAAGAAAATGCTGCTGTCACTGCACAACTCTCATGTACCCACCAGCTGTCTCCATTTGGAAAAGACAATCTTCACTTTCTAAAAGCAAAATATTTACAACTGTTCCAGTCTGTCCCTCCAGAATTCTCCCCCCGCCTTGCATATGGAATTTCATGAAGCTACAACACAGGGATCTGATGATCTCTCCAACTGTCTTCATCACTATATGTCAGATGTTGGCATTCGTAACGGTGCCTGTTTTAGACATAGACTGACACCGGTACGTCAGTTGATTGACTTTAAAGTCAAATACACATGGTTACATACTAAGGATTTGATGGAGGTGTCTGATACAAATAAGCCTCCTGGAAAGGCCCCGATGTCTTCACAGAACTAACGTGTAAATCTCATAAGGACAGGCCTTACAGCCTTTCCGTGGTTCATGAAGGCCAGTGTGTTTGCTCAGGCTATTAAAAGATGAAGTCTTATCTCAAATCAGTTTTTCACTGGTGTGATCCCAGTTATTTCATTAAGGCTGTTCTTGAGTAATGACTCAAGGGCATGCCAAGAAGGAGTGGATTAGATTCCCTGAGTTTCATTTTGGCAAAAAGGAGAAACAAAGAAAACCAACTACATACATTTTCAGAGCTTTAAAAACTTCCTTTTGACATTGAGTTCTGGAAGCAAGCAAAGGTTTGGAAACAAGCTTCTTCTTAGCCATTTCTAATTCCCTTTCTCACTCCTGTCCCTTAGTTTTCTTGGCAATTACCTCACATTTTCTGTCAATCCCTCATCATATCTCTACCCTGCCCTACCAGTTTTCTCCTGTTTTGTCCCTGGTCTGTTTGACGTATGCTATGCCCGAGAGAGATTGTCCTAGTTTAGTCATCATTTCTACATGTACCAAGCTTTGACATCCATCCAGGAAGCAATAATGTTGCCATATGGATTGGCTGGCTGATCACAGGCCAGAAATACCATATGTTGTTACTGAGCTGCTCTAAGGGCCAAATGCCCAAACATATTCAGGCTCCAAGGACAGATCACATGGAAGATGCTGCTACCTAAGACAAGCCTTGTGCAGACCTAAAATCATGACTTCAAAAAAAGCATCCTCTTAATCTGACATCCAGCTCTAAAGGCACTCTTTAGTCTGACACAACATTTCCTTGTGCACATTTCTCACAGCAGTTTTCTGTCCACACATGCCAAAGCCAACCTGTCTGAATGGTCTCTGAACTTCCAAGCAAGCCCCGCTGGAAGCAGATTACAGGTAGCCCACTGCCAAATTGCTCAGGAATCTCAGCTAGGGTAGACGTGAAAAGGCTCTCAGAACAAGTTATTTTCTCAAATAGCATTAAATTCATCACAAAAGACTAATCTCTAGTAGGCCATGGCTACATTCACTCAGAAACTCATGCTGAGAAGTTTCCATAATGAAATAAAAATCCATGGACTTCCATCAGATTGTTGTAGTGACTTTGAACTCTCCAATAGTTAGAATCCAGTTCTTTCACCTAAACAAGAGATGTAATCACCTGGCAGCAGTGTGAAAAGCAACTGTGTGGGGCTGAAGTATCCTTTGTATTTTATAAGAAGATGGTGGGATGATTTAGGTCTTCCATACTACAGGAACAGGCGAACATCCTTAGGTGAAGGTTTTTTGCTATCCACATTCTGAGCCGATTGCAGATGGTGTATCTCAGGCAAGAAGTCACTTACGTCAAGCTAACATTGGTGTTGAATCTCAGCAGAGCTGATATGAATAAGGCAAATTTGAATCTTTCTAGTCTTTTCAAGTTTAAAGACTTTGATATATGAACAGAATGCATACACTAACCTTTATTCTTTTGCTGGACAATTCACAACAAATAAAAAACAGAAACAAGCATTGATTGCTAAAACATTCACACAGAAAACAAGCAAGAATACTTTTCTCTGGATATTTCCCATGAAAAAATGTTGGTCTTTCTCATCTGCAATGAGGGTGGCATTTAATCTCAAACTGGAGTTGTACATTCTGGCATTGGCACTACAATACTGGGGAAGATGAAGGGCAGAGAGAAGGGAGCCTGTTGATGTTGAATGATCACATATTGACAACACAGCATTGTTGTGCTTGGGGAGGGGCAGAATTATGGACCCACCACTGGTGCTGCTAGGCCTGGGCTGCTTTCTGGCCTCCCAAAAAGTGCCAGCAGTGTGGTGGAGCTGTCACTTGACTGTGCACAAGGTCCTCACAAGCGGCTAATGGTTCAGCATCCATTCTCCTCAGATGATTTCAAATGCATCCATTCTCCTCTGAGATGCAATAAAAGCACAGACTGGCAGGGATCTATGAGAATCGCTGTTGCTCTGACACCCTCTCATTTACTTTGTACCCCAGGGCAGACTGAGGAAAACATCTTCATGCCAGCTGCAGAATTAGGAGACCTGCAGCACTCTAAGACCTGGGTGTTTGTACCTCATTATGGATGTAAACAAGGGCTGGCCTTGTTTCTTATTTTACTGTAAGCGAGTAAAAATGACGTGTATCTCCAGCAGTGCGTCCCAGCTACATGCTCTCCCCAGCCAAGCAGTGCTGCCAAAGCTCTCCACTGTCACACTGTGCAGCTTGGGAAAGCCTTATCTTCTGGCCTGGGCAGGAAAGACTCGAGTTAAAACTTCTGCCAGCATTGCATGTTGTGCTGGTGTAATGAACTTTGTACTGGCTTTTCTCACCTACAAAAATGTGTGACAAGGTGTGGTTGCATTCAAGGTATGGCTCTAACCCGTTTCCAGCCCAATGAGGAGGGTGTCCAGTTGACACAGCTCAGAGCAACTGCAGTCAGAGGCTTCATCATGCTCTTGAGTTTAGGCAGAAACTTCAGTGCAAAGAAAAAATAGTTAAAAGTGACCCACAGTGGTCTTCCTCCCAGCATGCTCCACTCACTGGTGCTGCACTGAGTGGGGAATAGAATTCATTTCTGTATTATTACAAAAAACAAAAATTAGTCAACAATAGATGTTCTCTTACATGTGTGTTAAAAAAATGTGATAAATACAGAAGGAAAAAAACTCTCAGACTTGAGCCTTAGGATAACCTTTACTTTTAATTTTAGTGCCAACCCAACAATATTTCAGGTTGAACTGTCTGAGGGCTTAAGAACCAGCACTCATCTGCAGCAACTTCCCATCACACCATGAAATCAAGCAGGCTACTACGTTTGACACCATGTGAAAGTCTACCTCCTCGCAGGACATCTCCAGGTTTCTCCCTGAAAGAGGATAGTACATGAAGACAACTGTCATTTGATATTGCACACCACATTTACTGAATAAAACAAATGCAAAATTCTCAGGAAAGTGCTGGCAAAGCTGTCATAACAAAGAACATTGCCTACCTGGATATGAGAGTCTGTGTATGTGATATTGTGATTTGGAAGTGCAGAAAGCAATTAAGTGGGATATTTTTTTCCCTCTCTGCCTCCTTTGTCTGTATATTAATCTGCTGTTGGCAGGTAGAAAAGCTCCAGGTGTCCATCAAAGGGAACAACCAGTGCTGTTGTATATAATGCAAAGCTCCGTGCCAAATGCAGTATAGCTTCATCAATTGGAAACTAATTTTTAATTCTGTTTTATTTTAGTGTGCTGCTGCAAAGATATCTCTCACATTTTTCTTTGAGGCAACAAATTGATTTGCCGGTGCAACACCATCATCTCTAATAGCCTTCTGGTAACAGTTAAAAAATCAGGTGGCAGTAACAGTTTATAGGAACTTTAATCCACTGATGAGAGGGACACTGTGCTGAGACGATATGAAAGGTGTCCTTTATAACCTCTCAAGACAATATTCCTAGAATTAAATCCTCCTGCTGCCACTGTATTTCTTGCTTTGTTACCTTTCAAGAAAAAGCAAACAATTCTACCCCAATTCCTAACCATAATTTTCAAGTTAAATGATTAAAATAGCTCTTATTAGCTCTTCTATAAGAAGACTAAACTTAATTTTTTTGACAATCACAAACTTTCTCCAAAGTTGTTAGTCTTTGGCTGTAACTTGTGGCATAGCACACAATATTCTATGAGATAACAGGCTGCAGCACCAGTGAGACTGAACTGAAATTTATTACTTTATTAGCCATGTATACAACTCCCTATTGGTAATGGAATTCTCCATACATGCATATGCTGAATGATGTGTATATGCAGCAGCCTGAGACAGGAATTAACAACCTTTCACAGAGCAAAGAGTGATTTCTATGTATTGCTGTGATCTTCAGAAAGGAAGCCCTGGGCGGAGATTTATTCACATGTCATGTTATGCATTCATAAAAAGATGAACAATTATGGCAATTGAAGAAAACTATCATCAACTGAGAGGAAAAGACTATTTCTCTGAATTATACAAATTCAGTCTTTTATGACAAAATGACTGCTTAAGACTTAAGACTCTAATCATTACCATTTGCTTCCTAAAATATCCACCTCCCTTTATGTGCATACGGAACTGAAAACAGAAAGCTCTTGAAATATTTCTGAAGGTGTGAATGCTACTTTTTTTCCTTTCTGCAGACAGGTAGTGGGGACAGCATTTCTTCTTTCAGTATCAAGCAAGTCACCCTGGGCAGAGCCCGACCCTTCAGGAGCTGATCAGTTCCTGACTGGGGTGCTGGCACGGGGGCACTGATGGAGTACCCCCACACCCCTTCCTGCAGGGCCATACAAACAAGTCCTTACCACACCCTGTCGTCAGGAAGGTGGTGCTAATGAGAGATGGTTTTGAAGGTTTAATATAGCTTCTGTGACACCTTGCAGGAGAGGAAAGGGGTGCCCAGCTTATTACAGCTGAAAAAACAGAGAGAGAAAAAAAAAGTAAGCTATTTCCTCCAAGTTCCTCACTTTCATTGCACTTGCCAGCCATAACCTAAAGGTGCCCTGTCAGAGGGTGGGAGGGAAGAAATAATTCAGCTCTCTGCTGCTGGGACTCGTTCGCTAGTGGAATTCAAGGTTCTGGGCTCAGGGCCATTTCTTCTCCTTACTCATGAAAATTGCCTTGGCAGGAGATGCCTTAAGCTTGGCCAGGCATCCAGGTAGCTTCAGAAAGGAGCAGGCAGCCTGGAAGCTCTGCGTCCAAGCTCTGCAGCCTGAGGACAACGTCAACATGTGTTTTCCCTGTTTCTCCTGCCTCTTCTTCCATCCTCTACAGCGTGCAGCAATGTAGGAATATGCTGAAATGAATCCCATGAAAGACAGTGCTGGACAAACACCTTGAACAACTCAGAGACTTGCTGTTGAAGTTTTAAAATGCAGTTTTCAATCCCCTNTCCCTCTCTTGCTCCTTTGCCTGCAGAGACCCCTCTCCCTTCCCTCCAATGCTGCACAGAGAAAGACACATCTGCACATCTCTTTTTTGCCACTAGAATAACTGTATCCCTTCTAGACAGGATCCCTGAGGATGCTGCGCGGATATGGGTGTGGCTCCGTGTGTGGCCGTCCAAGTGGCAACACTACTTTTAAGCCCTCTCCTGTGACACAAAGCAGAGCAGTGTCAGTGCACATCCACTTTGCATTCAGAATGGCAAATACCTTTTTCACTGTGGAATCTGCTACCCAGGGATGCCTCTTCTGTGCCTGGAGAAGTCCTCAAGCAGCAGGTTAAATGGGTTTGCTGATCAGCAACACTACTTCAGAGGAGCGTCGAGACAGCAGAGATCGGTGCTTAGCCCACACCTGTGACTGATGAAGCCCTACAGAAGCTCTCAGCTGCAGCAGCAATGGGAAGCAACAGTAAACTGCTATGCCACTCAATGTGCAAGGACAGCACCCTCTTCCTTTTTGGGCATTAAATAGCAAAGGACCCTCAATTACTAACTGGGTTTGGTGAAAAAAAATATCTATTGAAATTCTTGTACTGGGAATCCAAGCTGCATCAGGCATAATTAAACCTTTAGCAGGTTTTTTACTAAGCTAAGAGCCCTCTCAGTCAGTGCACACCAGCTAACCAGAACCCTTCCTGGAAGCATGGTAAACCCTGACATTGGAGAAACAGCAATGTCAAAGCGAGCTCTCTCTTCTCGTCCCTCTGAAGTTGTTTGCTCTGCAGGGAGGTTGCCGTTCCCCCTCTGTTCCAGCCTTGGCCAAGAAAGCCCAGTTGAGCCTCCTCAGCTGAACTTCTGGTTCGACACTTCCCTCAGGAGTTTGTACTGCAAGATTGGAAGGGTAGGCTCAGGAGGATATGGGTGGGACACAGTGGCAGCAAGGAAACCCTTGTTCACAGCTCATTCAAGGAGGAAATGGGCACTGATCCCAAGGAAATTGTTTTGTGTTCCTGAGCAGCCGTGGGGGGAGGTGGCGGTACAAGGCGGCCCTTTCCTGCTGCCGCTAACAGCCACTGCTGCAGTAGTGCACTAACACAGACACAGACACATGGGTCCCAGGCTTTCATGCCTGGCTACTCATGTTGCACTGGAACTGCCCCTTCAGGGACCTGGAACAAGCAGCCCCCTCGACTCCATGATGGCGAATCTGAGTTTCAGCACAGAGAATAACTGAAGAGGTCCCAGCTAGTCCTCTGAGCATCTCCCAGAGACACTGCTGGGCACAGCAAAGACAAGATGGAAAAAGGGAACCTGCCCTTTGTACAAACCACTCCACTGCCCCAGTTGGATGTGCTGGCTCAAATCCTTTCTTCCTCCACCACTCTGTCCTTGCTCCTCCATGGAGGTGGCTTGGCCACTCTCCTGGTACTGACCCAGAGATGTCACTGACAACCCATGCAAGCCTGAAGGCACAGCCACCTCTCAGAGTTTCTCCTGGAAATAGTCTGGGGCATATATTGTGACTTGCAGCCTGAACTAGGCTGCAGAGAGGCCCCATGACTCACTCCAGGAGGCATTAAACATAACCTGCAAGCCCACAGTATGGAGCAGGGAACAGGGCGGGAGCTCTCAAGGAAATATTTTGCTGAAAACAAAACTTTCAAAGCCTTTCAACAGCAGAATACCAAAAATAGACTTCAGACTCTAAGGGAGGGGGAATTGGAAAAGGTTAGGAGCTGGAGAGAGAGAGAAAGAGGGAAAGATCAAAAGATCGACTACAACCCTGGGGAAAAAGGGGGCACAGAGGTTGCCAAAGATTTTTTAAGTCCATTTCCTGCAGGAGCTGGAGACGAGGAGGGTCAGTTTATTGCAGTTTGGCCTGAGCAGAGAGCTCTGCAAGAGGCTCTTCAGGCTCACTCCAAACACAGCCATTCATTACCCGCTGCTGCATCCTTCAAAACAGGAAGCATTGCCAGAGCATTAATTTATCTCTTAATCGCCGTCCTTTTGTTGCTGCAAAAAATGTTTAGTCATAGATTTAATTCCTCTCACTCCACCCCCCTACATCCCGACCACCTCTGATCACAAACACCATGAAAAGACAGGGCTTGGCAGATTTTCTGGTGGTTTTACTACAATTTTACTTCAGGAGATCAACTAACTTGCATACAGATTCTATTGAAGAACCCTGCATAGCAACAAGAGAGCTGCCCCTGGCTCAGAGTAGGAGTGTAATTTTTTGGGATTTCGCCTTGTCATTATTATTTCTCGCTCTTGTTATTGTCTTCAGTCCATCCTCCCCAGCGCCAATTTACTTTAAACAGATGTTTTATTTGTTCATAGCATGCTGAGTATTTGCCCTGGCAGAGAGATCTTTTTTTGTATTTTGTTTTGCCTTTTTTTCCCTTAAATGTGTTTTAAATTTTGAGAAGAGCCCATGAAACAATAGCAGATGTGTTGTAGCTACAATTAATTGGATAATTAACTTAATTCATGTATTTCATTTTGGGTTTGTGTTTCTTACACAAGGGAGTGTGTGTGCTAGAAGCTGGGGTGGGCATGAACAGAGGTGAGGAAGAGAAACATTTCTTGGAGAGGTACATTGGGGGGTCCCAGCCATGGGTCCCCCAGGCAAGGTGCAAGACTAGAAGGGAGAAAAGAATGAGAGGAAGCAGCCACATGCTTCAGCAAGGGCCAAGCGAATAGAGATGTGGCCAGTGGTGAACATATCACCTCATCAGGCTTTTTTCCTGGGGCTCTGTCTTACTGGGCATGCTCATGGGGGACTGTGAGGTGTATGGGCAAGGTCTGGGGGGCAGAGATTCAGATCCCCTAGGACAGACTAAGTCTCCCCTGCTCCTCTCGGAGGTCAACAGAGGGATGCACGGATGACTGATCCATACCAACAGGGCCATTGGGGTATACCTGGGGTGGAACTGCTCCCCACAAGGCCCCAGGCCAGCTCAGCATCAGGTTGCTCCATGTTCAGAGCTTATGTTTGAACCTACTGAAGCCCTGGCCAGGGCAGGATCCTTCTGCCTGCATGTTCCCCACAAGACACTCCCATGTCTCCTCTGAAGCCATTCATCAGTGAGTGTCTGCACGGTGGCGAACAGCCTCAAAACCTCAGTGACCTCTCAGCTGTGAGCTGTCTGCAAAGCTCAGGATGCCAGTGCTGCCACCCAGGCAGGCCAGCCATCCTTGGACATGATTATTGTTCCTTGGTATGAAGCCCTGGCAGGCGACAAAGTTCCGGCTGTGTTGCACACTTGCCCATTGAGAGGGTCAGGATCTGGCCCTGTGTGTTAACAGCCCTCCAGGTCTCCTACTTAAAGCTTTTTCAAAGTCCTCCTGTGGCTATTTCATATTGGTCCTGGCTGCTGTTGTTCTTGGTGTGTAAATGCTCCCAATGCCTTCAGTGGCAGCTGTGTCTACAAGCCACATGGTATATTCTACATCCCAGAAAGTACCCTTCGTGACTTAGCCTGCAGCCCCCCTCCAGTAGACTCAAAACATTTCACAAATACAAATTTGTAATGACAGGCATGATGCCTATGGCCATCCAGACCAGACTTTCTACCCACAGTTTTGTGGGTTTTATGTTCTTGGTTTCTGCGTGGGGCTCAGGAGCAGAGGCTTCCAACCAGGGTCAAATCAGCATGGTGTCCAGTTCTAGTTCTAGCTCTGAGTAGCTAAATGACACAAGGAAGTGTAAGGCTGGTGCCTTTGAGACAAGTTTGGACTGGATCCCGCATCAGGCTCCAGGCAGGCAGACAGCACCCACCCAGAGCTTCCCGACTTCCCAAGACTGCCCATGCTGTGCTCAGAGCAAGGCCAAGACTTTGGCTCTTATTTACAAGTGCCTAAATGAGACCTGGGGTTACTGACTACACTGCAAGCATTTTTAAAACTTAGAGAACTTCACAGCATTGGTAGAAGCACCCATCTTTTATGCACTATGGCTCTAAACTATCAGAAAAACAACAACAAAACCATATTTTTATGACAAAAATAGATATTTTTTCCGTAAAATTTACAGTAGGAAGGCATCCCAACAAGTCATTCACAAAAACACAGTTAAAAAAACCTTCAACTGCTCAGATGAGAACAAATGATACTGCTAATTGCAGTGTACAAATGCCAGATATTGGCATTTAACTCTAACTATGCTAAATGCAAATGTCAGCTGGAATGACACAGTCCGACTTCATCACCCAAGGCATAATTTTCAAGCCAGGCTTAGACAGATCCAGATTTCCTACATTTTTTGTCTTTTCTTCTGTGGCAGCAGATGAGGGCAGAGAATGGAACTATTTAGCCTTCAAAAAGGCTGGGAATGGGAACCCGCAGAGGTCCTGGTTCATGCTTGACTAACAAATTATGGTAAAAACACAACATCACTAGTAGAGCTATTGGAAAGAATTATACCCAGAAGAAGTCCTTAGAAGAGGCTAAAAAGAAAATCCCATTTAAACTAAAAGGGAAAATGTTATTCAGTGCAGCATTTTTCTACTTATTTTGTTCTGGTTTTTTTCTTTTTCTACATATTCAGTTTCTGGTCTTCTTTCTCTTAATTTGGGGGCTACAGAGTTGCCAATTATTCTTTTTTCTTTGTTTTTTCCCCACCTACAATGTCAGCAATATTTGGTGCTTTTCTGTAATGCAGAGCACCTGGATCAATGGTATTAATTAATATTAGCAGAATTCAGGCAGGGAAGAAAAAGGCATTTAGTCTTTGTGGTGGAGAATAGAGCTCAAATTCACTGTGTACTTCAGTGAAATAGTTATACCAGTGAACCAAGTACAGCCTGTAAGGCTCAAGAGCCATAAGCCACTAAGAGGAATCCGAATGCTTTAATGCTTTGTTATTGCACATTATGATTTTAAAGGCAGCTGCAGCAGCCAGAATGGGAGGGAAAGAAGCTGAGCCATGATTTATGAATACTTTGGGCTCATATTACTGGCATCATTAATCACAACTGCTGATAAATTAATCCACCTTCTAATTCGTGTGCAAGATGCTCCACTGAAAGTAGGAGAAATACCAGTGTTTCAGATAAAGTGCTCTTATAGCTCACTGCAAACTGCCAGTTTTGAACCCTAAGCTACCTGGTAGTTTCTCCTGACAATCACCAGCCAATGGTGAGGACAATCTAGAAAGCAGCTGCTGTTATAAAAGGGGGTCCCAGGACATGAAATCAAGGAAAAACATGGAGCCAAACACAGTTTAACACTACAGTGGCTAATCAAAAACTCACCTCTGACCCGGACTGAATCCTGCACTCCAAACAACCACGTTTGAACTTTTTCCAAACTGGCTTCCTCTAAATCTCTGAAGGACATTCCTTAAATTTTAATGAAGGCCACAAGTTTTGATTTCTTAAGTACTCAGAGACAGAATGAAATGACCACATATGGGAAGGATAAAAAAAGCAGTTGCTCAGCCAGGGTGAATTTCTAATGATGAACACAGACAAAATGAGATTTTAGTTCATTCACAGACCATAAATGATAGCTATATATAGAGAGAGAGGGGGACTTGGGGTGGCTTTCAGAAAATTTTTCAAACCATATTTTATTAATAAAGATAATTTTATATAATTTTAAAATATTTTAATGGCTCTTCCTGAGCTCTAGAATATCACACATGGGATATATAAATTGTCTAGCTTCATAAACAGGAGGAAATAAAAAGTGAATAGAATATGTTGGTTTAAAATAAAAACAAACTTTTCAAAGCATCCTTACATGACTATTTTCCTGTTAATTTTGTAGCCTATGCAGAACACCTGAAATGTGGTTTAAAAATTCTCCTGAGCTATAACATTGAAATAGAAATGGTTCTTTACTTAAAGGGTTTTAGTCGTTTCAGACCTTAAGTCTATGGCTAATTCCAAAACTATTTTCAGCCATTCTACAATTCAGAATGAAGAAGTGCTATACATGGAAAGACAGACAAAAGCATCTATTCTGACAGGTTTATTTGCAAAAATAATGGTGGCTGTTTGAAAATGATCGGACTTTTTGATTGCTAGAAGCAGTTCCATTAGGAATGCATTAACAGGCATAGTGCAGCTGAGGTGCTCAAAGGTGCATCATAAATGCAATTTGTCTTATCAATATCACTTTCACATATATGATGTCTAATGTTTGCATACCTGTGGGTTGTCTGGGTATGTGTGTGAGGTGTAGAGGAACAAGTCCAGTTCTGCTTCAGTTTACTACTAAACAGCTATTAAGATTACTAGTTCTGTATAAACATAATTGAAAGCAGAAGCAGAGGTGGCATGCATCTATTTAAAACTATATAAAAATGGAGTTTACTCCATTGCATGAGTGCCAGACCTTTTATGGGATTGCTTTGTATTTCAAAATAATAAGTTGTAAGTTGTTATATAGAGAGACAAATGGATAGATAAACTGATCAGCTGATCAAATGATCAATCTTGCTTTCTTTTTTGTAATCCAGAAAGTCAAACTGGCTTTTCTCAAATATTTCCCACTCACTGATGCACTCCATCTTGAGGATGTGACAGTGAATTGAGTCTGGTATTTCCTCAATTAAGATATCTAAAGTGAAAGCAGAGGCAACCCCACTCTCACTCCCTAATTTTGACTCTGCCAGCCCAAACTTTTCCCATACGTCCTTCCCTGCCTACTACAGTGGCACCAGAATTTATAGCACAGTGAAGAGGAGATGAAGCTCCTTTCTGGACAGCTACCTTACATTTAGGCCTGCTAACAGCCAGGTACCATTGCATTCATATGCTTGCTTGGGAGTGAAAACATGTTACCTTTTCAAGAGCGTAAGGTTGCTTAAACTTTGTCATATTCCCTTCTCTGGTTGTAACGCAGGAAGAGATTAACACACGAGTGTGAGGAGGCAAGTCTCTTCCTTGAATATGAGATTCACCCGGGGACCCTACTCTAATGCAAAATCTTCATTTGTCATCATTGCCAGCTAAATATTCATTCCTGTTTTCCATCAGCAAGGGAGAGCAGCATGAGGTTTTCTTTGACCTCTGGGACAAAACAGTCATGGAAATTGTCAACACAGGGTAAGAATGGTTTTAATAACAGGCCAGGACTTAGCAATCAAAAATGCCAGTTTTCCTTTTCACTCCTCCTTCTTCCCTTGCAAACTCTCCTGCATCCCATTTTATGTAGTCCTGGGATGTGCTGGCCTTGTGGGCTCTTCAGGAACAGTTACCACACATCTGGAAACTCCTTTCCAGCTTCCCAGGATCTCAGCAGTTCTTTTAAAGGAGCTTCTTTTCATGACTTGAAAGTAAATAGACATAATTTCTAATCCCTTGAGCTACAAAGTTATGGAGAGTTTAAAGCCTGCCGCTCCTTCAGCATATTTTGCAGTCCATTAGAGAGAAGGGTGTCCCCAGTTATCTGACCTTTCAGGAAACTGAGGGATCTCTTCTGCTGACTCTTTCACTACCCCTGGAGAGCCACTGATGAGATCTGGACGTGCAATGAAGGAGTAAAAAAGAACTGTGATTTACTTTTATTATTCCAGAGGGAAGAGAGATGGGCAGCAGAGATGCCCCACCTCGGAGCACTGTGCCTGTCCACACATGCTAATTCAGCTCCGACGAGGGTCCGAATCATTGTAGCAGATCAGTCGACACCAGCTCAAGCTAGCCTAGGACTTGCCTCTCTCCATGGAGCTGAGGTGAGAGGCTGCAACTCAAAGGGAGTAGGGGAGAAGGGAATAAATGTGAGGAGTGAATCTTTGAGGGCTGTGTACTTTGCTCAGGCTAAAGAGAACGACATTTGGGACCTGCAAGGCACAAGTGTAGTAGTTCTTCATCTGCTCCAATCCTGGAGGCATTTTAACATGCTATTGACTTCTGCCTCTTCTGAGACTCTTCCACTAAGATGGGCAAAGACTGTCTTGCTGACTAATACCACCTGGCACAGCTGAGCTATTCTAGACAGAAGTGAGGGTATTCCTTCCTGTAGTCTGGCTAAGCTGTGCTGTCATTATGCCCGTCACTGCCCATTCTCTCTCCTTCTTTGCCCAGGAATGGAGTCCAGTTTCATCTCCAAAACAGAACTAAATATCAGTCAGAAGACTGAAGTCAGGAATGCTTTTGCACCACTTTTTTCTGATGCTTGGATATTCAGGCTGAGCTAAAAACCTTGCCTTTAGAAACCTTTTTTGTTGATTTAAAAGGGCTGCTCCTGCCAGCGGATGTTTTATTTAAGAACAGTCTGGTACACGATAATTAATGTTAAGAGGCCATGTTTCCCTGCTGAGCAGTAGCTTATGTCAGGAGCAGTTCCATTTCCTGCACTGGAAGGGCATGGGGATCAAGGCACTGCCCTCGAGGAGTAGGGAGGGTCAGATCCTGGCCTTGCAAACACCTCTGCCAGGCTGGCAAGGACTTTGTCATGGGACAGCCTAATTGGATTAAACAAACACCAGCATCAGGGTAAGAGAGGCACAGAAGACCCCAGTCACTGAGGGACAGTAGTGGGTGCATTTATTAAACCAACATTGATAAAACCTCTGACACTTGAATGTCCCAGCCTGAATAATGCCTGCTGTCCCAATCAAGCTTACTTCTTTGTTACTGTCTCACTTCCCCATGAACTTCTCTCTTCTTTGTCCTTAACTGATATTTGCTTTGCCACAGGGTTCATGTTTCTCCGTGGCTCTGTGTCTCTGACTTAGGGGATGGACATGGAATCAGTAAGCTGAGTCTTATCCCTGATACCTGTCATGCTTCCCGTCAAGCACATTTAAGAGACAAAAATGTCCCTCTCGGGTCACATTTTAGCTATGTAGGACACAGAAATCTAGCCTGAGCCCAGCAGGTAGTTTCCTTTCTATGGAGAAAACTCTTGTCCCAAAAAAGATTCACATATCCAAAATCAACCCTCCAGTCATGTGCACACATCCATACAGGAGTGCACCACGGTGAGCCACCCTTCACTTCCACGCGTCTGACCAATGGTCACTCCAATCCCTGGCCCAAATATTTTTGGAAGAAAAAAGATGAATGCATTCACAGAACATCAGCTAGCACTCTACAGAGTTGAGGGTTTTAGTTTTGGGGTGCTGGAGGATCTAAGTGCCATTTTTAGCAGAATGAGCACTAGACAAATTCAAGGTAGGGATTTCAGTGCAAGTGGAGTCAAATCAATGTTACAAGACTAGGAAAAGCTCCAAACAATAAACACAGCATGAGAGGGCAGTAATAGTTAGAGGAAAGTATAGCCCTTGCACCTGAATTATTCTACTATATAAACATTCTACAAGGCCTGGTACCAAGTATATTAAAAATGATGCCAGATTCCCAGGGCCCTTTGTCCTCTCAAAGCCTCCTCCCCTCACAGCTGGCTCTTTTGGCGATGGTTTCAGCCTGGCTCTTTGCAGGCACCACAGGGAATTATGGGCTAAAAACACCCCCAAACATCCATGCTCTGCCCATCAAGGAGGGACAGTCAGCAGTCAAGGGAGGTCTGAGGGGTTTCAGCTTTACCATTCAACCAAGAGCACTATTCCTGCATTGCAGTTGCGCAGAGGCATTGACCCCTCCCAGGAGATTAGCTCAGATGCAGCACTGATGATATTCAGGTCTCTGCCTCTTTTTCTCTTAGATGTAAAGGCATGTAGGAACCTACAGGGAGTCAGAAGTTCACAGACCGTCTGGTACTTGTTTGAATGGATGTGAACCTCTACTGTGGAAATTTTTCTAGGACAGCATGCTTTCTCATGAGCACGACACACTTTCAGTCTGGGTGAAAATACCACAAGAATAACCTTTCTCATGGTATTTCAGTATTTATTTTCTGGTTCCTGTCCAACCCTAAATCAGGAAGTGCAGAAGCGTGAGAAAATTTTATAAAAAGAAAAAAAAGTTAAATAATGGGTTTTAAGTCTAGAAAAGGTTTCTGTTCTGCTTGAGTCCAAGGCGAAAGTTTGTTCTTGTTTTATTCCAACAGGTTTATCCATTTTTAGCTGCTTCTGAGACAGCTGTCACATCACTGTGAGGGCATCAGCAGAGAGGCCAAGAGAAGCCCTGAGCCTTGCTGTTGACTTCTGATGTGCTACAAACTCCTAAGCCAAGTCATTTGGGCACTTGGAGTGTCTGTTGCCAGTCTGTCTATGAAGATAGCTGGTATTTATCTTGTTTTGAGAAGTGCTTCAAGATTCTTGGGTGAAACCTCCTATGCAACTGCAAAAGTTTTTTCTAAAAATTAATATCCGTTTGTTTTTTGGCCCAACAAGTGTAACTGGGCCTGTATGTACCCCTTTAAGTCTTTAAACAGTGGGAATCCTTTCACAGTGACTTAGGATATGATGTAATGTCTATGCATTGTTAACAGGACCAAAGTGTAATAAACATTCATTTTAATGGACAAAGCAAAGAGATGTAACTCTGAAGACCCATGGGGAGATGCGTTATATAGAGTTGCCATGTTTGCATACATGCTTTTCTGACTGCAGTCAGTTTTAACAAGGGTAAAATACTGTTGATGTTAAATCACATGTAGGTTTTTTGTTGTTGTAGGGGGGTTGATTTCTTTTTTTTTTTTTAATGACACTTAGAATTGCAAGGGTGTTCCTGAAGACATAATGGCTACATCTGTACTAGTAAGCTAAATGTGTCCAGGACTGTGTGGTGGCCCCAAGACCAACTGACATGGAAAAGCCTACCTCCATGCTATTGAACTCTCCTTGTCTCCAGAACAGCAGGGCCACATCCAACCCACCTCCTGGGAACCGGCGCTGGCTGGCACTGGCTCCAGCACCGTGCCAGGAATTGTTCAGGAGAGCATTAGCTGGCACCAGGCTCAGCCATGCCAGAGACCATTCGAACAATTAACAGCACAGACATGCGAGTGCCAGAGCTTGGCATCGTTCCCTGTCACTGCTTGATTTATTAATATCAAGTAGCCATGTGGCCTGCAGAGCCTTTATTGCTGGTGACAGTACCAGGAAAGGAGAAAGTTTGGGTTACTTTTGCAAGGCTGGCAGACAGAAAAAAAACAGGCAGCTTGGGTTCTTTTCTTGTAAACTGCACATGCTTTATATGGAAATTATTAAGAGACAATCAAAGCAGGAGCCTGCAATGCTGCCTTGGCAAAGCTGCTTCTCAGCCTTGCAGTGTGAAGCAAGAAAAAGGCTTCACACTTAAGAATGCTCAGTACTAACGAATACCTGGTCAAATAATTTTACTTATTTGTATTGGTTGAAAATGATGTAACCAGGACAACACATCCTCCACCCAAGAAGTCCCTGGAGCCTTGTGGTCCCATATTTAAAACTCATTGCAACTAAATGCCTAGGACATCTGATGCTACTACAAGTGAATTCCTTACAAATAAAGTGTCTTGACTAAACTCCCGTGCTCCACTGTTGTTTGGATGATGTTAAATTAAGAGTCTTATTAAATGGTACTCTAGAAATCTATGTTCTTCCTTTCATGTTTTCCTAGAAAAAGTTTGTAATAAGTGGTATATGGAAATCTGAGGGAGATAATTGTGTCCTCATTTAAGGACTAAGTATTTTTTCCCAAAAATTTCCTAGCATTAAATACAAATTAGCACTACCACTCGTGTACAACAGAAGCATCTGTCTTTGATGTATGATTTACATACCTAGCAAGAGCATTAGGTTATCAAATGTTTAACAGTCCTTGATAACTTATAAACAGTTGAATACGAGAAACCTGCCCATCTAATACCACACTTCACATGATTAGCATGTAGGAATTTCAGCCTTTCTCTTTCTTGCTGGAAAATGAATGCTGAATCACTCAAAAGAGAAATTGCTTGACTTTCTCTTGTTGACACAGCAGTGGACTGACAGCCTAAACAGGCTTCTAAACACTTCCATTTAAAAATTATATCAAGAAGTGATGGTTCAGGAACAGACAACAATGACAGGAGCTTCATCTATTTATTTCAGTGTATGAACCACATGACAGCATACAGTCCAGGACCCCATCAAAATAAATGTTTTTCTAATCTACAACTTGCCATTGCTCCAAGGAGCTCCTGGTGGAGCAAGGTGCTGATGCTGCTTTCAGAGGCCTGGATTCTGCTCCTGCTATTGCTTACTAAATTTCCCTTCTTCCCTTCCTCTAGGCTCATTCAGCAAAGCAGTAGATTATTAACCTCTCTGGATTTTGACAACAATTTAGGCACTACACCAACACTTAATGCTTTTCTGAGCAGGCACGTGCTGTTGGTCAAGCCAGAGGGTATTCCTTACCTGCTTTGAGCCAAAGAGCTTCTCAGCTGCCTGAACACATATTTAACCTTGAGCTTTTAGCCCTTATTTTGAAGAAGGGCCAGGCTTCTAGAAACTGCAGACAGTGAGCTCTTTTGTTGGGTTTGTTTTCCCTCTGCTTTCACTCTTACCTCTTTTCTGCTTTTCTCACTGAAACCTTCTTCAGCTCTGGTCCAGCCAGAATGGGAAGCCTCATGAGTGGGGCTGGCTTCAGCCTCACAACAAACCTCATCCCACTTGAGAGTTCCTGGTGGTACCAAAAAGCACCTGGGCTGAACTTGGTGTTGTTTCAGAATGTCATTCTGAAACCCAATCTACTTGAGCTTGGATACCATTGTATTCATGGCCTCCTTATCCTTCTTCATCTAGGACAGGCTGCAGGTCTTTTACATCAGCAAGCTGATGTCAGTACAATGTCAGCACGATGTTAGCAGAACAGAGGAAAGCATTCCTGTGATTTAGAGTTGACCAGGATGGGCTCCTCTGCCTGGTCCCTGGACCAAGGCAGTCTTTGCAAGGACTTGCTAGATTGCTATAGAGTGCACACAGCCAGTGGGTGAGCTCTTCCAAAAACTGCTTTATTTCCTGATGATGGTTGCTGCTTTACAAGGAAACAAAAGGCTTCTCATATGAAGCAGACACACAGCCTCCTTGCAGCTCTTGGTGTGGTGTTTAGCTTTAATTGTGTTATGTCCCAGCACCTTAGTAAGGTTTTGTGGTGCAAAAGGAAGCTTAGAAGCCAGAGGAATTCATAAGGCCAGTCCTTGATTCATCCTGTAACCTAAAAATACAGACTGATTCCTGCAGCAGTTATTTTAGTACCAGACAGCAAAGTGCTTCCTTGAGATGAAAAGGCTCAAACACCGGTGCCCTCCTCATAAACAGGATCTTGAGATATATGGAGAAGAGTCAGACAATTTAGACTGCACCAGGCTCACACAAATGCAGACACAAAAATACACAAACATGCCAGCAAGCAGCACAAGCTCTTCACAGAAATTCCTGCCTGTCATTCCTTTTGAGGCAAAAAAGTAAATAATAATAATTTGGAAAAAATTATTTAAAAAAAAAATAAAGCAATTAAGCTCTCCCTCGTGTTTCTGCTAGACTCTTCCTGCACTTGAGGGCTACCAGTCTAAACATGCTCTCCCAGCCATTCTTCTCCTGAAGGAATAAAGGTTCATAAAATACTGCCAAGATCATGTAGCACCTTAATACAACACCCAGTGTTCTTGCCTCTTACCCTGGAGGCAGGAGCTGGATTATATAAGAAAGGAAGGGGACAAAAGAAAACTAGAGAGAAGGTGTGTTATCCACAGCACACAGTGTCTATTTTCTGTCAGACAGACCAGAGAAATTCCAAGGGTACATGTTTATATTGCACAGTGTTTAGGCTTTACAACAAACCCTGTCAGTGGAGCTTCAACAAGGAGAGACACATCTCTGGGAAGTCCCGAAGTCCTTTTAGGTACAATCCTTTGTCATTGCCCTTGCTGATGTCTTGAATCAATCAGTGCTACACTCTCTTTCTTAAATGCATAGTCTCCAGAAATATCTGAGTACCCCATGAGAGGAAATTTAACTCTGCCTAGCAAACAAATAGCCACTGATTCCAGCAGGACTCTTCCGAAGTAAACTTAGAAAGGGTTGACTTGCTACTTATTTCAACTGCTGGGATTTTAAGGGCAGTCTTGTGTGTAAGGAAGAGCCTTGCATGCCTGAAACCTGGTAAATCACCATTCAAGAGAGTTTCAAGAGTCCAGCTACTATTTTGTGGTCTGGCAGCAATGTAGATGTTATGCAGATTTCTTAAATGTAGAAGAGGGTAGTGTGAGTTACCAGATGAAAAAATCTCTTCTCATCACTTTCAATATCCTTTTGCTTGTGCTGCCATGAAAATGAGGTGAAAATTAATAAGCTAACTTGGAGATGTTGAACTTGAGGCAGTTTTTATAGAGAAGTGAAAGGAGCCAGTAAGATGAATAGCCAACCTATGTTACAGGAAGAATAGGGATATGATCTCCACTATTACACCGCTGGAGTCACCAGAGGTGCTCCAAAATAAAACTGTAGTGGAAATCTCTATGACAAGGGATGCTATTTCAGGTGGGGGTAGCTACTGCTTTGGTGTTGGTTGGGACAATACTGTTCATTAAGCACAGACTAGCCACTGTATCTCTGGAGCAGTGTAGGGAGTACCCCCTTCATCCCGAGCAGGGGCACAGCGTAAATGACGGTCAGAAGAGCTCAGGCACAGCAGGCATCAGAAGGCTTGATCAGAAGGCTTTCAAGACTTTATTGAAGATAGTTAACAGACAGGGCCTCATAGCTCATAGTAGTAGTAGTAGAAGAAGTAGTTCCAGTTAGATCTAGTAGTTCCTAGCAGCTCTAATCTCACTCAGTAACATCTGCCCCTTTTATAGTCTCTCACATCCATCATGCCATGACATTATTGGTTAACCAATTCACTTCACATACACCACAGTCTCTCATTGGTCACAAGCCACTGCGCACACTCCAGGTAGCTCTCTTCTCTTTAAGGTGGAACGCTAATGCACTTACACTTACCCCTACAGAGCAGAGGAAGATCAGTTTGGACAAGTACACATGACTCAGGGACTCTCATATCCCTTAGTCTCCAGTGTTGGGTCAGAAATCTCTCAAGTCAATTTTCACGTGTTTAGTCAGCTACATTAGCCTTTCCATCTGAGAAACACCATCATGACAACAACAGAAATTACCTTCCTTCACACCTTAGAAAGTGTGTGTTTGTTTTACTCTCAGACTTCTGTTGGGCAGATGTAAAGGTGTTCTTTCTAATTTTGTCCAAGCTGTTTTATTCCTGCTTTGCTTTTGTGTGCCTGTTGTCTTCATGGGAGATTTACCCCAGTAATTAGGTGGCATCTCACCAGACTGCCTCCAAGATGCCACTGACATTCATGCTGCAACCCATCCTCCAACAGAGGGTGAGCTTTGGCTTTGGTTCTTCTCAGCTTGTGAGTACTTTGCCTTTACAATCTGCACAGTGCTCATCCCGTGTATTTTCCAGCACATGCATACAGCATTTTCTGTGCCTACTACTTCTCAGAACACTTTGAACAGGCTCAATAAAAACACATTTATGCCATTGCTGGCTTCTTTTGTCAGAGCAAAAATAGTCCGGCTCCATCTCACAGACCTCCTACTGCTCTGCGTGTGTTAGAGCCAGTTCAAGTGCCTCTGCTCTGCCCTGCCAGCAATCATGGTGTGCTCTCGAACTCTCTTGCTTTCCTTACCACCCTCCTCCTCCTTCTTAGGAAATAATTAGCAAAGAGGCTTCTGAGGTTTCTGACAAATGTTGGCAACTGCTGCCATGTACTCCTCGTGCTGCTTTGCTTTCAGAGAGAACCATGTAGGCCTTCCCTTTTCAGGTGCTCCCAGCCTCTGCACACCTGGGGATGAAGAAGAAGTATCCATGTAACACCAGCCTCTTGCAACACACGGAAATTACAGGAGTGGGGAACATTCATCTCCCTCGGGGCCAAAAAAGTAAGTCTTTGCAGTGTGGCAGTGTCCCACCACGTGACACCCTGCCACAATGAATAAGTAGGCTGTAGGTATGAGCTATTAATAGGCCCTATAAATCACTATTAATGCAGCGTACATCTGTGGTGTTGCTTGCCTCAGCCAAAAGTTTTGAAAATTGTGAGAGCAGCAGAAAAGGGTATCATAGCCTGATGAGCACTCGTGAGTCATTTTGCAATTTGAGGGATAATGGAGCAACAAGCTATGGACTGCAGAGCTCCCTGGCACCAAGACAGGCACCAAGGAGACATCTCTTCATTTCCCACCACTCAGGAGAGATGGCCAAAGAGGAAGACACAGCTCCTTTGCTATCTCCTCCCAGGCCTCAGTTGCTCTGCCGAGAGCCACTACAAAGTGTCAGTAAATAGCAATGACAGTGATAAAATTTCCTTCATAAATATCTAAGTAAGCATGAAGTACTCCACCACAGAAGAATGGCCAGGGAGCAAAGCAATACTTTATTCTTGCACAGGGCCAGACATAAACAAGCACTCTTAATGGGGTTGGGGCAAGGGCTTTGCTGTCCATTAGCTATCTGCTGAGCATAAAGGTCTTTGGCTGCATGGATGTACTGACAAGGCATGTTTCACATGCTCTTCCTCTGAATAATGAGAACAGACAAAAATATGGACTGCAGTAAAAGGCATGAGAGCTGCCTGTAGCTGCAGTCCTGGAAGAACAGGATTTCTGGGTCTGCACAGTTTAGAAACATTCTCTCTGTGGGAATAGCTGTACAATAGCATTTCATCTAATCATCTGACTCCACCTGTGGATTTCGGCACCAGGTATATCTGAATTTTCTGACATTCCAGGAATCTCTGTGCCACCTCGGCATGGTCTGGAGCATTCCTTGTCATATACATAACATAACATATGTTCATCGGTTTTCACTGATGTCATATGATTGCAATATCCTTATCCAATTAGCAAGCTCAATCATGCTTAGCTCATATTGTACTTCAATTAATTTTACCCACAAACACTGATGTACTAAGTCCTGAAACAATGCCTATGTAACTCCCCAGGGCATCGTTTTGATTCCACTCTGAAACAAGGTCACTCTCCTGTCAACGGATGGTTTTTCATTCTTTATCTTTTCCTAACAATCTTGTTTCTTAAACAAGATTTTCACTGACAATAAACAGAATTATCTTCACAAACTGTTTGAAAATTTAATGTCTCCTACTAGCTGTTGTTCAGATACTTAAAGTACATATTTTAACTTTTTACTGCTTGTTGGATCCAATAGCCAAATATGGATTTGATGCCTAAAGGCTTTCTTCTGACAACTTGAGTACCCTGCAAAACAGAGATGGACAGCCAGCAAGCACACAGTATCCAAAATAAACCTGCTTGCATTTGCAGAGTGCCAAACTTACTGACCCGAAATTTTCTGACTGCCATTAGTGCCCAGGCCACATCTCTCCAAAGCACTATATTGTTCTACCCTACATTGCCTCTACGGCCAGATGTCCACACCACGTACTGGCAGATACCTCTCACTGACAACAACTGAGGACTTCCCTTGAGGAAGATGTACTTTCACTATTGTGTAACCTATTTGCCCATAACTCCCACTTGGAGGGGAGGACCACAGATCCTTTCCATGATGCTTTTTCACTCTCTGCCTCATCAGCTCTGATGGAAAACTGTTCTGAGCTATTCCGGGAAGCTGGCATGCTGCCTCACCCATCCTGCCTGCTGCTCACAGCATCACCCAGCCCTCTGCACCAATATTTCATTATCCAGGAAGTATTACAAGCCACTTGTCTGGAGACCATGATTCTCCAGCCACTTACATCTTTGAAGTTCTTCTCATCATCCAGGGAATCGGAGAGGGAATTCCACATGCTGGGTGGATGCTGTGGGCATCTGCCGAGCAGTTCAGCTCCAGACTTTCTTTCCAATGAGTAACCTGCAAGTGAAATGTGAGAAAAGTAGTATCCAGATCATCATCTGGTATAAATCAACAAAGCCCCACTAAAGACATTAAAGCTCTACTGGTTTACACCATCTGGGAATTTGGCCACAGGGGAGGACTTCTTAATGTTGAGTTTTTAGCCTTTATCACAGATATACATAGGAGGAAGGCTAGTGCCCTATCTGCTCTCAGTGAGCATTGCCAACCCCTACAGAGATCAATAGGAGCTCTCTGCTCACATCAAGAGCAGAATGAGGCCCTAAAATTAGCATGTGTTTGAATCAGTATATTGTATCTTGTTTGCAGATTAGTAGCACTGAGCAGATATTGAGGGCATCGGAAAGCTAGCCAGTTTAAACAAAGTAAGAATTGACCTCAATTTCTGCTAAGCTGAAACTGATCTTTTTGGAAGGGAGAGAGAAGAAAAAGTGTTCAGAAGTACTCATTTTTGGTTGGTTTGATTATTTCATGCACCTAGCTTCAGCAGACAAGAAAGAGTAAAATTTCACATACTTTGTACTTTGGCTGACCTGAGGGATGTTGGGGTCCTGTCCTCAGAATGGAAGACTTCAATTCTAATTTATAGACCTAACAGATAAGGACAAATAGGCTTTGGGTGGTTTATCTAAATCCTCCAAAGCTGTGCCCATCAACTAGCTATAAGCTTGGGCAAGTCCTTGATCAGAGTGTCTCAAACAGACAAATCATATTTGCTGTATCATGTTTCACATATTTATGCATGCTGTCTCACAACCAAATTCTAAATACCAAAATTGAAGGAAATCTGGGGTGAAATGAAAGGAACATGTTTATTCTTTGTATTTATGATAGCAATAAATTCCCTTAAGGCACTGCCTTTTTCATTTAATGCAGTGAGTACCAAATATGGGCTGGGTAATGGATGTTTTATGAATGCAGCCTTGCCTTGAGCAATTGATTGCTTAATTTAAAAGATTAAAACCTTGAAGTGGGCAAAAATAAGAAAGTGAAAAAAAAATATTGACCGTGAACAGGCTATGATTATATATCAGTTTTAGCAAGTTAGGAGATAAATTATAATTATAGTAGTTTAAGTCCTCAATACACAGCCTCTTCCTCTAAGAACACTTCTTTAATATTTCACAGCTTCTGTAGCTTACTGAAGAAAAAAATCCCACACTCTGCTTAGTAGTTTTTCTTTCTTTAAATCAGATGAGATTTAAATTTTTCTGTCATTGTATATTTCTTTTTCTGCGGATAGTATTTTTCCTGCTGGAAGAAGGTAAAGGGTGTATGCAGAGAACTATTTCCTCTCAATCCTAGTGCACTTCCTCCATCTGTGTCTAAGCCAGAAGCAAAAAAACACCAATGAGTCACTATTTCACAACGCAAAAGTGTAAGCACTCTAGTTTTCTTTCTGCTGTTTTGTCATCTAGCTGTGCCTTTTTCTTGTTCAGCTTAGAGGCATATCTTTTTTTTTTTTTAATTTCATCCAGTATAGCCCATGGATGAATGATTAGAGACCTAGTGAAAAAAAGTTACTGTGATGGACTGGATACTGATGTGAAGTGTTTTTGCTAGTGTATTTATCCACTGAGTCCACTGTTATGAATAATACACATATTCATAATGCCACTGCTTCAAGGGACAATATTCTCATCCAGGCTCTCTGTGCATTTTGAGTAGCTGGGACTTCCCCTGAGATCTGGGACTAAAGGACTAAACTTACTTTTGGTGTAAACTCTACCGAGATAGTGAAACCACTGAGACCAAGGATGAATCTGACCCAGGGGGAGAGACTCTCAAGAGCTCCATTTAATCTCTGTCACAGCATGGTTTTCCCCAGGAATTGCCATAGCCATCCATCTCTCTAACACACATACTAAATAATTTACTCACAGATATAAGGGAGCACTTTACTTCAATCTGCTAATGATCTTAGCACTGAAAGAGGCTCTACCGTGCTTAAACCCTCTTTACATTGCCTGAGAGATTCAAAGTGCCATTATGGTAACATGAGATGACTAGAAATAAAGAGGAGACAGTACATTACAGTAACTTTCAGCATTTCCACCACAATTTTCAGGTGGATCTTCAACTATTTAAATACCTAAGTGAGATTCAACTCGTCGCCTTAGTTGCTTAGTCACCAGAGACCAAGACTTCTGTGAGGGTCTCTCTATTTCTGTATTACAAATTGAGCCAAATGATGCATAAAGGTTTTGACAGCTAAAGCTAAGTGAGATGAATCCCATTCCTAAATATGTGTTTGAGCTCAGTCCCTTCTCACCAAGGTTGGTGTCCCCCTGACACTTGCTTTGTGTACTCCCTTAAGACATAGTGAAATGACAACATTAGGACCTGGGATTTGTCTTCAGCAGGAGGTGCTTCCCTGCGAACACCAGAGTTGGACACAGTATACAATTGCAAATGTCAAGATAGTCCTCGTCTCCAGAGGCCAACTTCTAGTCTTGCTTGTGTCCTGGCCTGAGACCTGCTAAGTGTGACAAGTGGAGCAGCAATACTCACAGTTAATATCTCTGTTACCAAGATATGTACTTGCTGCAATCCTTTCCTCACTTGGACAGGGTCTATCCTCTATTTGACTGACACCCATGTTATGTATATTTGAGGACTCTGCTCTCCTGACCAAAATGGTTCTTCCTATCAAATGTTGTTCCAGTCTAGAAGCTTCCAATATAAGTCTTTCATTATAGCGTTAATTTCTGTAGTTAATTTCCTGCTTGATCTGCCCTTTTTTATTGCCTTAAGTAATTCATTTCCATCCCTGGCAATGCACCTTTTAAGAATTGATTTAAAATTAATACATGAATAAAACAGTATAAATAATGTATGGTTTCTGTATTTAATATTAATAGCCATTAAATGAAGGGGGAAATTGCATACCTGCAGATGATTTGCAAAAGGATTGTGGGGCCATAATATTATATTTCAAAGAGAGATATCGAGGTTGCCCAATACTTTCCATCAAGAGATTTTTTTTATAGTCTGGGTTAAAGATCAGCTCAGACTTCCCTGCTGCAGAAATTCTTTTGAGAACAGACTTTTGCCTCAGAGTGAATTATTCACTGCTATACACATTGTGGAAAACATCTCCCAAATAGCTCAGATATTTCTGTGAATGAAACAAGGTGGAAAAGTGTGTTGTTTGTTGACATAAGACAAGCTAAGTGAGCAGAGGTAATAGCACTCTGCTATGGAGCAAAAACCAGCCAGAGACGTAGACAGTCTGTCTTGTGATATTCTTGTGAAAATTAAATTTGCCTCCTCCCTGAAATTTGACCTTCTGAATGCATTTGAACCTACCAAGTGCTGACTTGCTGGAACACCTCAGTGTGCGTTTCCTTGCAGAGGGCATGCACTAGCCTGGTGCTACAGAGCCTGTTCTCATTTTTGTGCATGACAGCAAGACTGAGCTCCTACAGCAATGGTGCTCTCCTTGATCTGAACTCAGTGGGCAAGAAGATCAGACCAAGGAGAACCAGAGTGGTAGATAAGGGCAGGAACCATGATGGAAAATAAACCACGGGTTGGTAGAGCAAGGACCAGAAAGGCAAACTAGCAGTTGGAGCACAGTCCCAGTGTGGTAAGAAGACCAGGGTTTAGTAAAGCTGGGAACTAAGGAGTATAAGATGAAACAAAACACAGGGATAGGGCAGTGCCATTCACAGATGCTGCATTTCCTACCTCTATGCATTTCAATGTGCCTCTGTCCTTCTGCCAGCACCTGTGCTCCATATCTAATGCACCTTACAGTCAGTGTACTCAGAGCTTCTGCAGAGCCATGACCCTCCACACTGCCCTACCAGAAGCCCAAGCAAGCAGAGACCTAAAGATTTTGTCTCGACTTTTAAACATACCTCTTTCATATGCTTTTTTTTATTCTGGAGGAGAAAGCACATGAAGGCCTTGGCATTAGGAAACAGCTCCTCTCCAGAAAGCCATCCCTTCCTCATTCTGGCCCTCTACAAGAATCATGCACCGCTGGCCTTGCTAACTCTGCCATCACATGGATCAGATGAGCAGAGCTAAGTGACAGGGGGCAAAAGGCTGAGACCAACATCCATAGAATGTGCTTTGTTTCCAGCAAGCAAAGGGTTAATGCTAGTCGGATCCCTCACACAGGTGTAATGAGTCAGAGCCAGGACTGATGGCTGTCAAGGAGGGAATACAGGAAACTTTCATTCTTTAGGAAGGAAGACAGAAGAGAGAAAGGAGTGTTTTCACAATGGATGAGCACGGGCTTTCTCCATTAGAATAGAGATTTCACCTCACGTTTTAATGACTCTGTCAAAGGCTCCTTTTCTTTCACACACTTTTCCACCCTGCAGACACAGCCCTGCAAGGACATCTCATTGCCCTAAAAAGTTTTCTCCTAGTAGCTTTTCTTTACCTACCTGCTTATGCAGTTGTCATCTCACCGGGACCTCATAGCCCCCTTGGTCAGGTTCAGTGAGGAGAGGAGTTTCCTGATAATTTCATATCACAGAGGCCCTGGTCAAACTTTGTCTGCAATGGCTGAGCTGCTAGAAGCTAAAAAAAGTTGCTTAAAAGAGAATTTATATGTTCTGTGAATCTTTTTAGTTTTTCTGTCTATGTGTGATTATTGATGAGGTTAAGAAAGGAAGGAGCCAGAACTAAGATGAGAGTGGAGCTCAGCTTCTTCCACAGTGAGCCCTTGCAGTGCCTGATTCATGTCCTCCTGCACTTTGCCTTGTTCCAAATCCTTCTCTACACTGAACCCATTTGTTTCCATAGTCTTCCTAAGAAGAAGGGTTGCTTATTCATTTCTTGGGTGACCTCAGAAACAGGCAATGAGGATTTCCAAATAGTTCCAATGATGATAGTAAATTCTCAAATTCACTGGATGTGTTCTGTATAATGTTCATTTGTGACAGCAGCCTGGCTTTAGAGAAAAACAACTTCTGTCATTGAAGAGCAATACTTCATCAAGACATAGGTTAGCTACAGGGCTTCTGTGCCACAACTCAATTCCAGCGTATTTAGCTAAAGGGCCAGAACTCAGTACCTCCAGATGAAGAAGTGACTCTCTATCAATTCAGGAAATGAATGGCCAGAGGCAACAAGATACACCTGATGTATTTAAAATATTAAAATATTTAAAGTCTTTATGTGATAGTCGATAAAAATAATTATGTGCTATATTAAAATATAAAATATATATTAAATAAAATATCATATGATGTTTAATATAGTTAATATAAATATTAAAATATTTAAAATAACACATAGGACTTAATTCACTGTTGTGTCAGACTCTACAAATGAGTCTGGCTGCATGCTGCAGATCAATGGAACAGTCATGAAAGTACAGAAATCTTCTCCAAAATCTCATGTGTGTCCAGCTTGGACTGAACATTAGACACAAACCAGATTTTCAAGGCAAGTGACTGCAGAAGTGCCAGTGCTGATTGCTAGAGAGGTTTTTGGGTTTGCAGGGGAAAGCTGGAGGTACAGAGAGAGAAATAGCTAGACTGCAACCTATCTGGATCCACAGAGAGACACTGAAGGAGGGCAAATATTTAAGGAATAGAGGAGCTTACAGCTGGAACTGCTGCATCTGAAAGCCTGGTTTATAGGTCAAGAAGGAGTCTGATGGGTCACCAACACAGGGGATCCATTTTGAACCAAGCTGAGGAGTGTGTAGCATAAAGCCATGTATGGGGCCAGAAATATACCCAAGCAGAGTAATCCTGTGCTAGCCGAAAAGAGTCACCACCTACATCCCAGCAATGTTTTCCCTAAACTTAAGGCCAATGAGCTTGAATTCAAAAATGCACCAAGTCCTAGCTTGTTAAGGATGTGTAACTTGGGTTGCTGCCTCATAATAGGATCTGAATTTAAAGATGTAACATTATTATTTACTCCAGGTCAGCCTGGTTAAAATGCTGGTATTTTACCAGGGAAACAGAAAGCAGAAATGGGTCAAAAATCTGAGGCACAGGTTTGCTTTGCAGAGAAGATCCCATTCATCTTCAAACAGATGACACCTTAGCACCTTCTGCTCCCCTGGGATTTACAGGTGGCTTCCCCCAGATCCCAGCTGGGCCAGGGCAAAGAGTCAAGCAGAATAACTGAGAGGAGATGGGTGATCACCACCAGGATGCAGTGAGGGAAATGTGAGCTCCAGGGGGGGTTCCTATGGGTCTGCAGGTGAGGTCCCAAAGGCAGCCAAACCAGCATTCACCACAAGAAGTGTTAACCATGAATGTGCTATTTGCTGACAAATGCACTAAAGCCACTTCAGAAGCAGGACAAAAAAATGCATGAAACTGAGAAATGGGCAACAGAATCTGCCTGGGCATTTCTCAGATGAAACATTTCAATTTTGGAAGCTGGACTGACCATGAAACTTCATGTTTTCTCCCCAAAGGGGAGGAAAGAGGCAGGCTGGAATGGGAGGAAATAGTAAGAGTTATGCCCCAGTCTGGGCTCCCATAGTAGATGGGGCAGCCTGGAGGGACAAGGCTCAGCTCACTGGAAGTTTAAAGGACAGAACAGTTTTTCTTTCGGGTGTGTCCCGTTCCTGCATACCAGTAAAGTACCTGAGCCATCAGTCCCTACTACAAATTGAGCACCCAGCAACTCTGAGCCCACGGCTTTCAAATTCCCTTTGAGTGTCCTTGCTGCTGACCTGCAAAACACCAATAAGTGAACCAAGCTTGTTCTCTCTCCAGATTTCCTTTGTTTTTATCTAGAGGGTCTGAATCAAAACAAGTGGTTTCTGCAGCCTCAAAACAAGACATAGTCTATATTTAGACATGTCAGAAATTCTGAATAGTAGACCTAAATCATTGTTGTTTCTATTTCACAGCATTTCCAGCAAACCAAAGTGTATTATTTGCTCTTGTCTAGTCTTACTCTCACTTGGAAAACCAAGGTTAACACAGCAGTGACAAAAGGTAATGAGAGTCTACCCACATTAGTATATCCAGGTTGGATATGATCTTAAATCTATTGAATAAAAGAGAAAAAAATAAATCTACTAGATAACAAATTTTTTAGTCTTTTTACTCATACCTAATTTAATAGGGCAGAGCAAGGTAAGCTGAGTAGATTCTTTTCAGTCCATACCTACATTTTATCTGATATCCAAGTCCAAACCCGCCAGCCAGGTGGGGAACAGATTTTGCTGGAGCAGCCTGATGGGGATGAAGCAGTCATTCCCTGAATAACCAGCATTTCAAACTTGGCAATGGTCTGCTATGATTTTTCCTACCAGAGGAAAGCACACATTTGCACAGTGACCATCACCAATTACTCTGCACACCTAATTGCTTGGGGCAAGAAGGAGAGAGATGTCCCCCATGTGCTGGGTGCCCAAAGGCACTGACTGCAGTGCCTTGGCTTGTCTTGTGTACCTAGAGAGTGGCAACTGTGCAGGCAGACAGAGGAGCTGAGACCCTTCGCCCACTCCTCCCATGGCACAGCCCTCCTGGTACAGTCAAGGTTTCAGGGCCATATATGGAGCAAAGAGCAAACATGGAGAAAGCATGATTGTTTAAATGCCTGAAGCCTGAATCGCCACCACTCCAGCTGGTAGGCTTTCTTGGAAGTTACATCTTGCACTTCCCGGGTGAGCAGCATACTGACAACCAGTGCTTTTGTCAGTTCTGAGAAACAGCAGAGAATGAATTCACAAGTTGCCGAGTTGCTCAACCTTTGCTGTGGTTTGGCAACAAAAAAATGTGTAGAAATTTCTTACTACTTACAGCACAATGATCCTGGGACAAGTCATCCTGGGAACAAGGTATGTTGGGAACACCCTAACATATGAAGGAAGTGGGGAGCATGGGAGCCAGGTTTTAACCAGAAACAAGAAATGTTTCCAGTCATGAAGATCAAGACAGTTTGTAGGGATGAGGACTGCAAGATCTCAGCTTCCTGACAGCCTCTCTAAGTCACCCTGCTGATCATCTGCTCCCCAAGTCTGCCTGACTTAACTTTCCTCTCAATGACCTGTCCCTGGTGCTGTCTAATGACCCTCCAATATCCTTCAAAACTCAGAAGTTCAATGGAAGCTGAAAGAGTTAGATCTGCTCCAGCTCCAGTGAAATGTAAGAACAACAATGCAGAGTCATAGCAGCCAGTGGAAATGGAGCAGGTGTGTGGCTGAGAGCAGTCATATCTGATGGCATTGAGGGAAACACAGTAGTACAAGGTACCCTCTAGTCCTTCCAAACAGGGGAACTTGAAGTGATCAAGAAAGAAAACAACTGACCGCATCAGCAATGGTAGCTGAAGTCAGACAAACTTGACTGCTGAACTCCATGCTGAAGTGGTACCAAAGGAGTTATGAGCTCCAGAGCTGTCTTCATCTGCACTGCCCATGGCATAGTCTGCCTGAGATCTCCCTCAGAGTCACTTCCATATTCGTCAAATGACCTGAATCGCTTGAAGAGCCATCATGCCATAGCTAAAAATTATGTTAAGGCCTCAAAATGGGAGATTCTAGGAGAGATGGCCTACGCCAAGTGTGAATGTCAAAGTACACATCAGCTGTGGAGACCTTCCTGGTCATCCTGGCTACTGCCTTAGGAAGTTTTCTTCCTCTATTTATTATGGGAGAAAAGAGGCTCCTTTCATAGCCCTCTGTGCTCCTTTCCCTAAAGGGCTGTTAGTGTCTTACATTTTAGCCAGCTACTTTACAGTGATAAACACCTTTCCAAGACTATCCTTACTTCATGTGTGCAGTGCCAGCTGTTATTGTCAGAACAAAACAAGTAGACTTTTTTCCCTGCCCTGTAGGCTGTACATGTTGATTCTGGTCCTTCTAGCCTTTGCTAGCTCCAAAAGAAATAGGATTGAATGCAAGGACACCAGCTTTTGCACTCAGGCCCAGACGCTGTCCTGTTCTACAGCTGCAGGAGCCTTTGCCTCAACATGCATGTTCTGTTGAGTCCCTTAGCCAGTAGCCTTGAGGCCATGGTCTTTGACATGACCTAGTCATGCCTCTTGCCTGGCTATGTTGTTTCAAAGGCAGAATCTGAGGATTTGCTGTCACTTCAAAAAGCATTCGTCATCCTCTGCATCTCAGTCATTCTGCCATGGGGCTTGAGGGCAGCCTGAGCATGATGCAGCAATTCAGCTGCCTCAGGGCAGCAGATGCAATCTCTCTTCAGCACATTCAGGTCTTGTTTGTGGTCAAACCTCTGCTCGTGCTGCGTGCAGATAGATGGCACGCACCCACAGGAATCTGCCTAACCCATACACACCCTGCCAGCTGAGCAGGAAAGGGATTTTGGGGTGGAAAGATGTTGAGCAGCAGCCATCACGTTTCTTACTTGCTGCTCATCAAGTGGTCCAGCTCTACAGCCGCTCTCAAATGCTACGGGCAAAGGCAGGCAGACACTGCCTGCAGAAAACAAATCCTACTCCCCCCATCATGGCTGTTGGTACCCAGCAGAGATGCTGAAATTCACCTGGACCCCAGGTGGCTGCAGACAGCAGGGCTGCAAACACCCAAATGTAACCTTTCCAGCGACAGCCTCCATGCTGGGGTTGGGCTGCCAGAGCCGCCATGGCCAGCTCTCCTTCCTCACCATGAAGTACCCTCACACCCAGTGACCTATACTTTCCTCCCAGAAGGCCACTCTGGCTGTTTCTGAACGGCTGCCCGAGCAGCATGAGGCAAAACTGTGGCAGAGAGGGAGGCACAACGGCCCAATGTTATTGACTCCAGCCAGCGAGCGGGCAGTGTAATCTGTCTGCTTTTGTTCCGTTCGCTTGGTGGTGTGCTCTCATTAGCCCCCCACCAACAGTCAACCTGTCAGCAGGTCTGCGCTCCAACTGCCTGACCTCTGACTTCCACTCATTCTTCCACAAATTAATTTCCCAAATTGACAAATTAAAGTGCACAGTATGCCCAAGGTCACTAAATCACACTGGGTTCTGGTAAATGTCAACTAGCATTGGGGAGAGGAAAAAAAAGTAGGGGGAGGGAAGGAATAGAAGGTAAAGAGGAATAAAGGAAAAAAATACTGTATTGGTTTGAAAGAAATGGACAAAACTCTCTGAAATATAGTTTCCAAATGGCAGAGGAGGACACTGTGTGAGAGCAATTAAAATGCAGGCCAGAGCCTTGTGATCCATCAGGTTGCTCTGATGACTATACAAAATGGTCTTGGCTGGCCCATGAAAGTGGTGAATCTGCGAAGCCTGGGCTGGGTCTCTTCTCACTTGTAGTGCCACCACACTGAGATGTTGCAGTGAAGTATTTCCTGATTCCTGTCAGCCAGGTGGGAATCCCATTCAGGGGCCGGACACAGCTGTTAGGTGAGCTGGTGCACACAGATATCCAGGGAGAGGGCAGGAGGGTAGATTGGCATTGGGAAGTCTCAGGGAATGAAGAGCATTTACCATCGCACCAAGCCCTGTTCAGCCTTGCATGCCAGCCAGCAACACATGGCTGTAAGGGACCTGCAGGGATGTCAACCCTGTGGCCATACTGACACTGTTGCCACATTGTTCAGTTCTTCCCACAGACCAAATGAAGGCCCTTCTGACATAACCCTTGCCCATGAGTGGCTAGAAACCCTTCAATCCTCAGTGTATCCATGGCCAATTTGTATTTATTCATATGCCAGCATAGTCTTGTCCTGAACTCATGCTTTCCTCTCTGGTGTATTTCCTCACTGCTGTATTTCAAGAAAGCCTTTGTGTTGCCTCTCAGCTGCCACTCACTGGGAGATGGAGGCCAGAGCTGATATGATCAGCTGATATGATGGTGATATGATGCTCCTAACAGCCTGTCTCTGCACCTGCACTGGCAGTGCTTCATCTTTCCTAACCACAGCAGACAGTAGTGCTCCAAGGGAGATCTCACCCCTTTCCAGTGACATTAATACTTGCCTGCCTCTTGGGAAGGCTGTAATTCATACACCCTATGCTCACATTTGTCTTTTTCATGGTGGCATATCTCTGCTTCTTAGTTACCCCCATCAACTAATACACCCAAGTCTTTCTCTTCTGTGCTTGTTTTGAGCTGATAAGGTTCCATCTTATAGTGGAAATTCATGTTATTAGTCCCTAAATGCATGACCTTGCACTCTGTAGTATTGAATTTCATCCCATTTCTATCAATCCAGACCTCAAGGTCAGTCAGTGCTTCCTGTATCATACCCTGATCTTGAATAATAACTATGCTTTCCAACTTGCCTCATCTACAAATTTCATCCACACACTCCTACCTTTCATCATGTACGTACTGAAAATATTAAACAGAATCAGTCCCAAGACTGCTCCTTGAGCAACTGTACAAGCAGTCCCCCTCGAGTTTGATCATTCCCACACCAACATCATCTGCATTCACCCCTTCCTTAGCCAGACCTCCACACACTGTTCTTCTGCCTAACCCTATCATCCCCAACTGAATAAATAATTTCCCATGTGGCATCATGTCAAATGCTTTGCTAATAGTCAGATAGATCAGCCATGTTTCCTTTACCAGGAAAATCAATTAGCTTTCTTTGATAACATATCAGATTCTTCTGGCACAATTAACCTTTGATAAAACCAGGCAGCACACAATCTCACTTTCTATTTGTGTCCTTTATTCTTTCTTTCACAGACCCAAAGATGTTTGCCTTGCGCAGAGTGCTGATGAAAGCACACTGGCTGTGCAGACAAAAGCAGCAACTGTTGTCCCTTTAAGGATGTTTTCACCTAAGCAGACACCAGAAAGAAAATTCTGATGTTGCATTGATCATTCCTCTGCCCTGCTTTCTGCAGCCCTTCCCCTGGTACAGTGAGGAAGTAGCAACATTTGGCACAACCGGTGTCCAAATCAATGTGGTGTACCTGGTGGAGAATTTGCCTACGCTACCAAAAATGGTGTTCATTAAAATCACTATAGAGACTAAGACCAAACACTCCCATTCCATTCTCCTTGTGAACAGCACTTTGAAGTCCTGCTGAAATCCATAAGACTGTTTACGGAGTAAACTATTACTCTATATACAGGGTTCAGTGGCTGCCATGTGGAGCAATATTATTGCTTGCCTGAGTTGTTTCTAGGATCAGTGTGGACAGAGGTCAGCAAGCATGACAACCTGGCCTACATTTGTTGTCCTTATTGTTTTTGTTGCTTATCAGAGCATTCTCCTGAGAAGCTATGCCTTCAATAGGCTCCACTGTGTGGTTGCTCCTTAACAGGCAAATGGTCAGTGCCTATCATTCAGTAAGTCACTGAGAAGTGGAGAACTGAAGTTTTACTCTTCACACACCAAGACAAAACCACCAGTCTGCATTTACTTGAAACAATTTGTGATTCTGCAGGGGTCAGTTCTGCACAGCGCACTGTACAGGGAAAGAGATATGGGACAAGACTTACAGCACTGAAACCATAGGCAGGATATGAAATGTTTAGATCACTGATTTGTTGTAACTCTGGTTGGCAGAGGTTGTTCCATGGCTGTATCATGGTTCTGTGAAAGGGATCCCTGTATCACTCACCATTCTATGAGCAGAGGACAAGGACAAATAACAGCTCTAGCCCCCTCTCACCTTCTTCTTCTCAGGGGTGAGTCCTGACAGGACAAGGGAAAAGTTGAGTCTCCTCCCTCTAATGTGAAGCTATGCTTGCTGAAGGAGGTCATGGTTATACATTCTCTTAAGTCTTAGAGTGCAGCAATACAGTTTTGAGCAAAAATCCCTTTGGGTTCTCCTGCCCACCAAGTTGTCCTCTGACTTGGATGAGTGTAGGTGCTTACTCCTTCTCTGCCATGACACTTGGAGTTCATCATGGAAGGAGAAGGACTCTGTCTGTCAATGCTCAACATTTGCTGCAGCAAAAAATAATCAGTCAAATAGTCCTATATATTTTTATGTGTTCAGATAAAAATGACATCTTCCTTTTATATGTCTGAGGGGAATTCTTATGCACCTTGATTCCTTTGCATCAGCTAGTCTGGGTTAAAGATCAGCTGAGTAAACTCCTAGTCATAACTCATCTGAGCATGGTCAGACAGGTATGAATCTGTGCATATCACATGGAAACTGTCTTTTTTCTTCTTCCTGGCTTCCACATGGTAAAAGACAATCAGCATCTGAAGAATTTTGTTGGGTTTGGGGAGGTAGTTCTACTATGATTTATTCACTTCCCTGTAACAATGACATTGCACCTCTCCAACTGGCAGTTCAGCTCATAAAATACACTCATCTGAGTAAAAAAAATTGTCACCAAGAAGTTTAAATTTTTAAGACCACTAATTGATTCTGTTGCTCTGATATCCTCTTGCAAGGGATTCCAGAGTCTAGAAACCTTAACAGGCAAATGCTTTGGCACCAGCTGTCTTAAGCCTAAATCTAGTCCCTTCCAAAAGGCTGGCATTAGATGTCTTCTCATTTTACATGCTTGCATTTTTACAACATTCCATAGTTAAGGCTAATATAGATTGGCTGAAGAATCAATTTGGTGACCTACAATCTGAGTCTTACCCTGAGAGAAGAAAAGCAATGACCCCAACAGAAAAGAAAGATGTAAGTTACTCTTTGCATCAAGTCTGGAGAGTGTACACCTCCAAGGAGATTGACATGAACTAATGTGGCCATATCATTTATTCTCCTGGGTCCAGGGACCTGCCCAACCTAACTAAAGACGGATGGTTTGTATCCATTTTGGTTGAAACACATAAAAATTCTACCCTTTTGTTCTAATACTGCTGCACTTACCTTGCTGCTGCTCATGACAACTATGTCCTCCTGCATGCTGCTTTGCCACAAATAACACTGGGCAAACAAGTAAAGCAAACACTATGGAACAAGACTCTGTTAGAGCAACTACTTAGCCAACACAGCTAGAAGTTCCTGGTGCTAACCAGAATCACCTCTCCCATCTTGTAGCACATAGTAATTTTAATTTAAGAGAGATCAAGCCTCACTCCTTAGTCCTGGTGTCCCTTTTCACAACACACAGGAAGCAAAAACCACAAACCACAGAGAATGTAACAAAATTCAGGCAGGCTACCAGTTCAAATCTCTAGCTTGGAGCTGGCAGGAACACACTACATTTACCCTGGTGCATGTGAGATCAGAATTTCAACCTGTTTCTTTCACAGCAGTCTGCTAGTTGTGATGAGAGTCTACACATGGGATTTGCTGCTTTCAGTGTTGTAAAACAAAGCACAAAAAAGGCAAATACATAAGTGAAACACGGGCACAGGAAAGAAAGGCAAGATCATTTATTATAACCAAAATTTGCACTTCATGTCACCAAGTGAACTTGTCAGTCTCACATGCATAGCCAAGGAAATCAACCCTAGACCCCAGAAATTATGCTACATATCATATGACCTGCTGGCATATTAATACCCTTTCCTTTTAAAATCTTTTCTCTCCCTCCGGAGCCTGCCCTCTCAATGGGGATCAGACTGACACATTATAGGCTCAGTTTTCTTTCTGAGCTGACAACTTGTCCAGGAAGAGCTGGCTAGGATGTCAGTCTTTGGAGGATACATAGAAAATTCCAATGTGCAATTTGCATATCATCACTTTACTGGAAGGTACCATAAGAAGAAATAAATACTTCTCTCTTCTAGCGCAATACCTTAAGCTTTTAGCCAGCGTATCACTCTTGAACTAAAAAAAAAAAAAAAATTGCACTGCTTTTTACCAGGTGACAATCTTCTCAATAATGCTGAGCTGAGAAAAAGCCAGTGCAGAAACAACCGCTCTGGGCATCTCCTGTTCCCTTTCTCCCCACATCTATTTTTGGAAATAGAAACATAGTCCTTATTTTTGGTGACTCCAGTTGTTACCTTTTGAAACATTCCTGAAAAGCTGCCTAAATTCTGTATAAAATGCAGCCTAGAAAGATAAAACAGGAAACAGAAAACCTGGGAAATGGATTAGTTTCTTCCACCATGTTCCCAACAGATAGACTCTGATCACAGAAAAAACACACCTGAAGTCATTATTGGCTGGCTCCATGACTGAAAATGATACATTTTGGGGTTTTTTTACACAGAGCAGATGATTAGACACTTATGACAATATGATATCACCTCATAGTTATACTAGACTACTATGCAGATGAGGCTTCATTTCTCCAATCACATCGTAAGTATAAACTGCATGGAAATATCATTAAATAAACTTAGTGGAAGAGCTACACCTGGACACCTGAAGACGCATAATCATACCAGTGAACTTCTCAAGGTAGCCCCCATGTAGGAGCCCAGAATGACTGGTGTCTGGGAAAGATACCCCTCTCTTCTCCACAACTGAGTCCTCTTAACTCCGACATGGGAGTAAAGTCCACATACAGGTCAGCTAGTACTGGTGTCTAATTTATGAGCAAGCCTTTGGGGCATGTCCATGGTCAAGAGAGGAATGAGTAGAATTCTTACCTTTCAGGGCTGCCAACACTCAGCTTGGTCCCAGGACCTCAGCAGATCTAGCAGCTGACCCAGTAGCAGATAGAGATGGAAAAACACTACCAGCAGCCATGGAGGGAACATGCTCAAACACAGAAGCTCTGACTCCTCTTTTTTCAGCAGTGTCCACTCTGCCTAATTAAAAAACTTAAGAAGGTTATGATTTTGTCATTTTCCACAATCCCCTACCTCATACCACACTAGAAATACAAAATTCTCTTGCCTGCTGAAGAACAGATGTGAAAACAGGAGTTATTTACACCTTCTCAGACACCATCACGTACCCCTGTAAAGCCTGTCAGAATACAGGCCTCAGTGACCCAGCCAAATTTACAAGGGGCAGGCCATAAAAGTTTTAAAATGTGAAGAATTTGGGAAACTACCTACATTCTGTGTTTATTCTATGATCTGCTTGTACATGTTTTGGGTTTTTTTTACTGTAAAATCACAGGAAAGGCATTACCTCAGAGAGACCTACCACCAGGAAAGCAAGCAGTTTAAAATTACTTCAAAATTTTATTGTCAGGATAGATGAAAAATCAGAAATGTATGAACTTTTTTCTCCCAAATTTTGTTGAGCAAATTTCTTTCACCTTAGAGGTACTTGCAGTGACGGGGTGAGTGTTTCCAGGGGAATTGCTATTTTCTCTGGAGAGCAATGCCCATATGATCAGCATGACTTACACCAAGGAGGGACAGCTGTGCACCCAAGAAGAGTTCCTTGTGTTTTACATCTTAAAAAGAAGTTCATTCTTCATAAACACGATGTGCTCTGAGTTAAATCCTCTCATTTGTATCCTTCTATCCATAAAGCAGAAACTAAGCAGGCTGTGGCTCCCAAAAGTAGCTTTAAATACAGACAAGTCCTCCAAGCTTGGGACCATCAAAAGGTTTTCAGCCCTGCAGCTCTGAATCCAGCTGCCTCAATGGCTTTGCCCATGCTGATCTTGACACATTTTTGCTGCAGTCCTTTTGCTGCAGTGGCCAGGTCATTGAGGGCCTGACTTATGCAGTCAAAAGCACTTTAAAACCTCATTCCATATCTCTACATCTAACATGGTGCACTGGTACCACAGCTAGGTGAGCAAGGGCACAGATTCAAACTGATGACAGAACCTCTCCTCTCTTTCCCTGAATACCAGAAAGTCCATGTCTCTTCAGATAGAACTCAGTTAACTTCATGTGTGAGATGACTTTTTTTCTCAAAAATTAAATAAAAATTATGACCCCTAAGTCAGTTAATTAACTGCTGATGAATGTACCTTCCTTCTTTCCAGTTTCTCTCCCCTTATCCTTTGTGGCTGAAAGAGTCTGTGCAGATAGGCAGATTTAATTAGGGGAAATAAAATGTTATGGGAAGTTCTATATCCATGACATTGCTGACATTGTTGTTCTCCAAGAATCCCTTTCAGAGGTTCTCCTAAAGTTATGAAGTTGCATCCTTCAGGTTTACGGGCTGGCATGTTAGGGGCACAACTTTTCTCTGAGTCACTTCCTTCCTCTGACTTACACTGAAGTCAAAGTTGACCAAGAGTACACAAGGGCCAAGACGTCAAGGAGACATCAGTTTGTGCCGTTCCATCTGAAGGCATTCCAATAATAGGATAAGGTCACCTCTCTCAGGAGAATGGCAACTGAAGAAAGAACCCAGACAAGCTCTGAGGAACAAACTGTCTAACTTGCTTTCCTTTTTACCAGGAAGCATAAGAAATGCCTGCTGTTTCTTACATCATTTTCACTCTGTGTTTGGGAGTTGCTCTGTCTCATCACACTAGGAAATCTCGAAGCAGCATGGTGTGCCACACATCAGACACACAGAGCATGAGATGCTGCTCTGCGCACACTGTGCCCTTTTTGCACAAGAGAGGTGAGAGCTCCCAGATGTGCATGCAAGTCAGCTCTACTGCCCAGCAAACACAGTGCAAGTGGGACAACACACTCCTGCTGCACAAGTTCAGTAGAGATGGCATATTAATGGTCAAAGGCAGGTCAGTTTTGATTTCCTCATACCTGGGAGTCCAGTAAATGACCACCTTAAACTGAAGGCCATCAGATTGCCACCAGCATACAGTGCTCCACCTCCAAAGCTGAGAGGTATAGCCAGCCCTCTTTCTGTGGGTTTATGTTTTTTCCTATAAGACACAATCTGGTCCATGGTGTTTTCCCTGTATAGTAAGATCACAACAGCTTTGAGGAGCTGGGATTCCAGTCAGGAAATCTCTGAACAGTAACTAAGTACTTGTCAGCATCAGCTATGGTTGGCTGTGTAGTTTCATCCACAGATGAATCATCCTCAAGAATAAAAGCTTTGGGTGGGGCATGGATGGGTCTCCCTTCTTGCCCTCACCCCCAGTGCAGTGTTTTGATTTTTAAAACATATGTCTAACAAATGTAGCAGTGATAATGGGAAACATGTCAATCTGCCATATTTCCTGTTCAGATTTCCATTTTCATTTTTAAAGTTCAAGTACATCTTGATCCCCAGAAGATAAACATGAGCAAGTACAACAGAAGTGTAGAGAGGAGAAGAAGTGAGAGCTCAGAATCACAACGACGACAGAACCACTGCACAACATAGCTGGGCTCTGCTGGTGGATAAGACTGACCCAGCAGCCCCATCTCATCCTGATGGACAAGGTGAGAAACCTGATCCTGAGTTTTGTCAGGGTCTGTGCACTGCCCCAATGAGTCTTGTTGTGTTCAGTGTCTAATAGATTTGTTTTCTGCTGCCAAAGAGACAGTGCAAATTTCTGTGATCAAAATCTCCACTTCCCTCTCTGACCCCAACTGCATCTTTCTTAAACTTACTTGAGCACCAAAGACCATGTACACTGATATTTCAAGTGCCTGAACTGTCATGTGCTGTGTCTTTGCTGCCCAGAACTTGGCCTGCCCCAGTGGATGATGCTGAGACCTCACAAGCAGTATAGGGACTATCATGCCTTACACAAACATGAGTGCTGTCCTTCCATGCAGCAGGAGGCAGATGACCATTTGCTCTCTTTCAAACACAGCATGCAAACAGAGTCCTCCTCTATCATCAGCCACACAGCTAACATTTTACAGACATGAAAATAGTATCCCAGTCTCTTAGCACACACTCTTCAGTGTTTTGAGTTAAAAAGAGAGCACTTTGAGTCATTCTTTCAATCACAGGCCAGTTCTTGGACTTTGTGAGTCAATTAGTCCATCCTGATACACTTTTTTATGGCTTCTATTCTAAGAACATCTTTACTAAATTTAAGATTAGAAATTGTAAGAAATAGAAAAATCTTGCTGGGAGGGGAAAGAGAAAAGAGAGAAGATTGCTAACTGGGGTTACGAGAGGTGTATTCAGAGGTTTCAGAAAAGTGGCAAACAGATACAGAAAAGTTAATTAGTTTTGCCAAAAGTTCTAATGAAAAACTACAGTCCAGATATCATGGTAGTAAAGGCAGGAAGATAAAATATGGAAGCGCTGCAGACAACTTTTGAGATGAAATCTCATCCTACTTGCAACAATCATGAGTAGTTAAATTAAGCAAATTCTCTATCACCAATGGTTTGGCGTAAATAAGGGCAGTTCACTTAAGTTATTGTTCATCAATTCATGTCAATCTTTGAGACCAGCCAACCTTCAGAGAAGCAACATTGCCTACTACCACAAGGCCTTCCTGATTCTTCTCACAATTGTGCATTTCAGGAGGATGGAGAGTCCCCTTGACCACAGTGCAAATAGAGTTGCCTCTTCCTCCAAAGGAGCCTCAGCCAGTAGTTTTGGCAATCCTCCAATTTGCATGCAATCAGAGAGAGTTTCTGCTGTCCTCAGCTGTTTTCACTGTCTAATAAAGCCAAATAACTAGCCTAAGAAATGGGTTAAACACGTTTGTCTTCTATCCCAGCTTTGCCAGTGCTATGAGTTTTTCACACATCTTAAAATCAGGCCATTGGGTTAAGTTCAACACATAGGCGTCCAGTGTTGTTTTGGATGGGTTTGGGTGTCCAGGACATTTAAGGGAGAGCTGCATGCTTTGGGAGTGGGAGTCAGATGCTAGGTGGGTGTGGAGAATTGCACTCAGTGCCTCTGTGTAGGTACCACATTTCTTCCTCCCTCTGAGGTGAGCTACCAACCTCTAAGTAACCAGATTTGCTTTTCCTACTCTAAAAATGCTGATGATGTCTTTTAAAAAATACAGGTGTACTTCTGAATGATCTTATTTTATAGACCTTTTAAAAGCACTGATTAAACACTTTCTCAGCTGTATTACTGCAGCAAACAGTAAATATCAAGACAGCAAGTCTCAAGACAAAACTGCAGAATCTAGCAATCGAGCACCGAAAATCCCCATCCACTTAAGACACTGGTTCTCTGTTATTAACAATGACCTTTCCTCTGTCAAATCTTTGAAATTCACAATACTCATAATGATGTTGATTATGACATAGCAATGCATGGGGAACCAGGGATTGATCATTGCATTATAACTTATCAACTGCTTATTCTGCTAGCGAAAGGGAAGCATCAGTTAAGAAGATGGACACTGAGACATGTGGGCTGGCAGGGGACAGTCTGGCTGCCTCTTGCTTAAGATTGAGCTGACTGATCAAGTGTCACACTCAAGGTCACCCTGCAGACCCATGGCTTAGGAGGGATTACAGCACAGCGACATCCTTAGAGATATCCACTCTTGCCCTCTGAACTCTAGACCTATGGCTCCTCATCAAAATGTGACCTGCGTAGATAAAAATATCCAGTATTCTTTCACTCTAGAGCAACTGGTATAAAAAATAACTACAGTCTGGTCTTGTTCTGTTTACGGTTATCAGCACAGGTTTTCTCCTCTGCCTGTGTTACTTTCAGCTACTGGTAAAATTAAATAGCTAACCTGCTAGCAAGGATCACTGGAAATAAGAATGTACCCCATCAGCATCTATTGGCATAAGTACACCTCATCATATCATCAGCACACTTGGTAAAATCAGACCAGTCAATCCTCTCAGTTGCATCCAGAAAAATCCCCATCTCCCTGAGAGCACAGGAGGATGCAGGCAGCATGCCAGGCTCACCAAGGTTACTGTCTCTCAAAAATTACTGGCTGTGCTGTGCAACCCATGTGCATGTGTGGGGAACAAGTCAGGTTTTGTGAGCAAGCAGCCTGTGTGCGGGGCGTATGGGGTTGCAATACGTCAGTCAAACCTCTGTAATTGTCCATGTCTGCATTTTTAATCTGTTTCAGCTTAAACTTCTTTCAACAAGTTTTCAGCTAAATGATGTTACCTCCCATCTAAGGCACACCAAAAACAGCAAACAGCTATCAAGGTTGCCACAGCCCAGCTGATACGTAGTGCCTTGCTGTGCTGCCGCTACTTGCTTGTATACAAGAGCACTGCAGAGGAGACTCACAATCAGGTGAAAATGAAGAGTGGTGGGTGAAAACTACCTCAGTCCTTTCACATTTTCTTTCCGAAAACCAGAAAGCTCAGAAAATTTCTTAACAAAGCAGAGATCTTTGGGATGGGAGCCAAAGGTCAGGTTGTGTTATTAAGCTGATGCCACTGTAATTTCAATGTGAAGTCTTTCACTGGAAGTTCTGCTGCCTGGAACTAGAGAAACATAAGAACCAAGTATGAGTAGTGAGGTACTCCCTGCTTCAAAGCAAAGCACACTTGGTGGAGTCTTTAATGATGTAATAGGCAAGCCTGACAATGAAATCATAAACGTAAAGTCATTGAATTTTGGGTCTGCACAGGAACTGAGTGCTCAAGCTTCACTCAAGGCTGACTACAGAAAAGAGCTGGTGTCATGACATTTCTAAATTTCTCAATAAGATATTGAATATGCTTAGTTTTGATTAAAGCTGCACTACAGCCTATGCATCATCAGTAACATCCTGCAAGTGAGGAGCATTCGTGGCAATTCAAAGCTCAATAAAAAGCCCATAACTCTGCCAAGAGGAGTTCAATAAAAACATGCTGCTATCTGAGGACAAGGGAGCTGAGAGAGGCCATTTAAGCTGGAAGGAGAGCGATCCCATTTCCAACACAAAATGCCTAGGACACTCGGATATGGAAATCTCAGTTTCATTTCCCATCAGTGCTCACAGCAATCATATCTCCACAGCACAACTTTAAGCATTTGGTTTTCTTTCTGTATCTTGATATCCTTTCTCTAAAGAAAAGAAGTAACTCTAAAATTCCTTGCTGGAGATCTTCTGAGATTTGTTCCATGCCTGCTTAGCAACTTAAGGCCTTCAGAAAGAAGGTGAAAAGATATGCAAAGGAGGATTATTATTAACAGGTATGGTTCCCTGGAGTAAGAATACTTTCTGCTACAGAAAAAAATCTCTGCACCTTCCAACTGTTGTTACTTGAACTTGTGACGTAGTGTGGAGCTGCTGGTTTTCTCAGTAATTAAAGCTCAGCTCTTACCGAGGATATTTCAAAAAACATTTCCATGACAGAAGAATGAGCATCCAGTTCTTTATGAGCAGCAGAGAAAGCATTTGCAAGCAAGGCTTAGTCCACCAGGCCGAAAATCTACTTGATTATACCAATACATAGTGGTGTGATAAAGACAATCACTTGTTCAGTAAATGAAACAAATGTAGTTTTTTTCATTCCATTTAGGCCTGCCCGTTCCAGTCACAAGGAAGTCATGTGGGGTCAAAAGTGTCATAATTGGGCCTTCAATAACTTTGGATTGCTGATGGAACCTCCCTCTTTCATACTCTATCACTTTGTCTCTTCCCTAAGAGAACGATGGGAAACCAGCCCATACAGTTCATTGTGTCACAAGTCAGGTGTTTGCTAGAGAGCCTTAGGTATCCTTCTGCGTCATCCTGAGCTGAGGACCATACTGGATCCAGTTAACAAAGGCATCAAAAAGAGGTGTTTTGTCAAAACATCTGGTTGATGGCCAGGTGAACCACCTTAAATCCTCAAAAAGAGCTCTTGAACACTGTCTCAGAATATCCCAGTGTAGGTTTCTGTCTGGAAATGAGGTTACAGTTTCTTTAAACCTCACCAAAAATGTGGCCTCATGCCACATTAACATTGTTAACCATCCTTATCACTTTGACCAGGATAGGCTAAAACGTGCAAAGAACCTCTGATCAGCCACTCCCTCTGGCTCTCTCTGGGGTGGTCACCCACCTTTTCAAGCATTTCAGGAACATATTAAGTCATTTTAGAGAAGCTTTGCTATGCAGCTAAACAAATGACCTTTTCTGAACATCAAGCAAAATAAGGGCTTGGGAACAATGGGAGGAAGTGACCCAAGCAGATGCTCCTGCAGTAATTATCATTCGCTTAGGGAAAAGGGGGAGCAGGGGAGCACCCAAGCTAGGACCACCCTCTCCTCTGAGGCTGAGGTCTGTTCCCATTGTTCTCACCAGGAGCCATACCACCACCTCCAGCGGGAGCAGGACCAGGTCTTTTAATCCCCATTTCCTCTTGGCCGAATGAACTGTAGTGTATGCCAGTGACAGCTAAATGAAGAATTCCTTTTTCCAGAGGACTGGCAACAGCTCTTAACTCATAAACTCAAGGTAATTGACATTACAAACAAGCTTTACCCACAGGGACCCCAAAGCAGTCAACAATTGTGCTTTAATGAGTAGGAAGGGGGAAGGGGGGAAGTCTTTACACACTGCAGTAGGACATTCTAAGAAAAGCTCTTTCCCTTTTCCAAGCAAGGCAATGATTAAAGTCTGTGCACAAAACCCAGCAAGGAGAGAGGCCTTGCTGAAAATGCCTTTCTTCCTGGCTTTCCTGTGGAAAAACAAGGGGGATGAAAAATGGTTACTGGGACTTGAGAAGGACAACAGCAGCCAGCTAACAAACTTAAACAATAAAGGAGGAAGCCAAGCTCAGATGAAAAAAGTGAAAGACTCCAGAGATCTGGAGTTTTGCACACAAAAGACATCTAACAGAATTGAAACACTACTATGAACTGCTACAGAAGGGCAGAGAGGTGTGGAAGTACCAGCCCAGGTATTACATGAACTCAACAACCTAACAAACCTGACAAACTTACGAGAGTATCCTGCCTCATATTCTCTCTTCTGTTCAGCAAAGCCATGGTCAGTTGGGAGCACTGTGTCAGCACTACACAAAGCAACACTAGTCCTGATCACAGAGGTGAAATGGAGAAGAGCTGTACACAAAAGCACTGCTTTTTGCTGATCTGCACTTGTCAATGCTTATATGTCACTGCTTAATATTCACTTTACCTGTCAGGCACAAAAAGGCACTCATACATCACAAATACATTTTTTGTTTGAATAGTTCCTTCTTCTGAAAGTCTCAGTTGAAGACAGCTGACCCAGAAATGGGTTATACCTTTGTGAATAAATTATGTACAGCTTAATAGCAATTTATTGGAAAAAGAATGGCATAATGAAAAATTCTTTTATCAAAATCCCCTTTATCAAAATGTTGGTGTTGCTGATCATGTTTCTCATAGGGGATCACAAAGCCAATGGACTACTGGTTCTACAAAGATAATAAGTAAGAATGGCCCCTGCCCAGCAGGATTTTCACTCAGAGGGAGATAGAGGCAGGGAAGAAAAGCAAGTCAGGGATAATGGGCAGTGGCCTCACCCCACCAGCTACCTAACAAGTAGTGTTCTCTGAAGAAAGCGTGTTTTTCTGGAAGATTAATAAGTATTCTGGTAAGATAAGCCTACACTGAATGACATAAGGGAGATCTGGTCACATACAGGGACTGAGGGGCAGGGACAGAGTGTGCAGATCCAAATAGCATGGACTGTTTTGGGAAATGGGGAACAATCCACAGCAAGTACAAATGCTGTGCACTGGCTGATGGTCCCAGACCAATGCCAACCAGCTGCAGTCAGGAACAACAGTGTTCTGGGTTGACAACTCATGGGAAAATGATTGCAAATAAGTAGTAAAGCCCTAAGTGAGAAGAAAGGTGTTTTCCTGTCCTGAAAAACCTTTAGCTGAGGGTCAAAACAAGAGATGGGAACATGCAAGGGCTGCCCCTGGGAAAAGACAGAGCCAGCTGCTGCCTCAGTCTCTGTGCACCTCTGAGAGGTATCCCATCATCAGGGTGCAGAGCAAGTGTAAGCCCTGGGGAGTTTCTCTAACAAACTCAAACAAAATCAGGACATTTTTAGTTGCTGAACATTGTTGTTCTTGACTGATTGGCTACTTTTCATTTGCTAGACCTTTAATGTGGGACAGCCTGAATCCTGTATATGTTGCTTCATAAGTCTCTGGTTTGTGATGGTCCAGGTGAAAGGGACAATCTCACTGGTGGTCCCGCCACCCAGTCCCACCATAACAAGCAAACTGTGAGGCAGTCAACTGCAGAGGAGTTATTTGTGAGCCCAGCAGCTGAGGCATTAACATGGTAGCACAGATAAGACATTACCTATATTTTGGGATTATATTAAACTATCTGTCATATTCATGACTTTGGTCTGCTTTAGCAATATTCCCTGCCAAAGCTGGGTCCCAATAACACTATTTGATGATGTAACTTAATCTGCTGGGTTAAGTTTGAGCCTTTTTCTTTCATTACACACAGAGTTCACAATATTTGCTAGTGGCAGGACCATCATATACACTGGAAGGATCTAGGGCTAATGTAACATCATTCCCTTGCTAGCATTGTTCTCTAAATACAGCAAACCTGAACAGGGTAAAACAGAGACAAATTTAGAGTACAAACTGTTGTACAAAATTGAGTGTGAATTGCCTAGAACAGTAATATCATTTTGTTTGAGACCTCAAGCTGAACCCAGACCACATTCCCAACTTTGAAAGGCCAGTGCATTATCTGCTAAGCCACCCATCCTACTGGAAAATCTTCTCCATGTTCATGCAAAATAAAACCCAGGCTGGTCTGGGCTCTAAGCCAAGTCTGAACACAACACACACACAGGGAACAGACAGGGAACGTGCTGCACCAGGGTTTGGCAATTATGAACAGGCACCGATGGTTGCAAACTAAGCTTTGCCATACAAGTCTTTATGCTGGCAGCCTTGGGTATGCTCCATTGTTTGTAAGCTGCAGGTATATTTCCTTACTAGTGCTACTGCATTCCTCCTGGAAGGGAAGGCAAAGGTGGAGTATGCTAGCCCTCAGCAGAGCAGAGCTATTTACAAAGAGATTCTTGACATGCAGGACACCATTTTGTTTGGTTTGGTTTTTTCCCCTCTGCTCTTCTACACTCTAAGCTTCTTTGTTTTACCAGAAAAAGTACAGGAAACAGCTAGGCCCTCAGAACAAGATTTTCTCCTGTCTTTTTCTTTTTCCTTTTCTTTTTCTTTTCTTTGAAATCTCTAGTCACTGCAGTCTTCTGTGAAATTATGTTCTATATTCCTCTTAGCTGATGTTTAGTCATTCTTCAAGAACATGCCCCCTGTGAAGTTCCATCATAGTGCAGATTTGTTGCTACCTACACTTTAACAATTTATTGTTTTGTCCCATATCCAAGCAAGGTACCATGTATTAACCTTTATCTACATGAAAAACTCCCTTTGAGGTCACCAAAAATGTGCCCATACTCAACTGTGTTGTATTGCAAATAAGCTGATATAGCACCAATGCTTTGGTTATTGCCTAATAGTTCTGGGCTGGTATTTACTGAAATGAAGTCTGAAGTCCTTGCATTTCCTAGTTAATCTTCAAGTGGGAAGCTGAGAACTGACTTAACATTGAACAATTGCTGTGTTAACTGCCCAAACTGCAAGAACAATGTAAACAATGCTGATCCACCCCAGAGTCAGGGACCAGGTTCACCACAGCTGGAAACATGGGTTTTCATCTTCACATGAAGGTTAATGCAAGCGTGTGAATGTGCTACAGTCTATGCCTGTCAGTACTGGCAGGGAGTCCCACAGCAACATCAGAGGCCAGTTTCCCCAGGGAGAGTGACAGCTTCTCAGCAGCTGTGACACACTGAAAGCCCGTTTCCCGGGAATATTACTGGATAGTAACAGGGGATTTCCCCAAAATCTGCCTCAGTAAAAACAGCCCCATCAACCTTTCTAGTAATATGTTCAAAGAAAACAGCTGCAGTGCTGATAGATGGCAACACTCCTGTGGGATGGTGCAGTGCATGGCACTAAGGTGAAGGCAGAGCTCTGAAAATTAACTGTCTCCACTGACACCAGGGTATACCCTCCTCAAGGTCACACAACTACTTCTGATGGGATTTTTTTTTTATCATGGAAAGGCTTTTCTGAAAAAGTAAATGAGATGTATACACAGTGCTGGAAGATAGCCTGACAGCATCACAAAAGACAGGAAAGAAGGGTTATTTTTTGGATCCATGAATAAAGACATTGAAAGAGCAGGAGCTGCCCATGTCTTTGAAAGAACTTCAATGCTATTCTGAATTAATTAAATTTATATTTATACAGCACAGACATCCTGGAAGGCTTGAAAATTCATGTACAACATTGCACATAGCATCATCATCATGGCTAGGCTTCACGAAAGAAGATTTGGGAAGGGCACTACCCACGCTTGCTGCAAGGGTGCTGGTGGCTAAAAAGGCCGATGTGGGTTAGACAAGTCCAGTCGCAAAAGGCACAGCGGACCGTCTCCTTGGGTAATATTGGCAAGGAATGGTTCTTTCTGTGTTCTCTTTTCTCCTTGAGACTGACTCTGCGTGCGTTCTCAAAGGAAACAGCAGTGTTGTGAATGGTGTGTCTCCATGAATCCTGATTGGAGGCCAGAGCGGACCATTGATGACAGTACAACATTGCACATAGCATATCAAGAAAGCTGAGGACCTGAAATCAAAATGCATACAGCAGATGAACCTAATTTAGAGAAAAGGAAATTTATTCAGAGTCCTTCTGAGTAAACTTCTACTTTTATAAGAAACACCATGAACTGCATGCCTCAGCCATTTCTAAATAGCAAACTGCTTGGCGTATCAGTTTCGGAGGATGGAAGGCAGTACCAGTTTTGCTTAGATTTGTATCTGAAATCACAGAGTACAGAGATAAAATAAACCTGTGTTTAAATGTCTCAGGTTTGGCCCAGTTTTTTACTAACCCTGGACTGCCCTCCTCCTTCTTCCCCGAGCCCTCTCAGCAAAGAAAAAAAAACTGCAAAGGGAAAAAACTCAAAAGAAACTGAACTGACTCAAAAAGGAATTATATTTCTGAACATCTACAAACATGTATGCAATTTACTCGCTATGTGGACCCCACCCCAGGGGAAAGGGAAAAAGGGGAAGGGAAGGGGCAACAAGGAACAAAAAGGAATGAACTAAAACAGAACAAATGAAACTAATGAATACAATTCAAAACTTCAAGAAAGGAGGGAAACAGGCAACGATACAATCTCACCAACGTTCAGAGCCAGGAAAACACCGACAGAGACACTGGACCATCTAAGCTCTCCCGGTTTTCTCTCGAGCTCCCGGAAACCGGAAAAAACTCTTCTCTCTCCTACTCTTACGTGGAAAACACGTGTGGAATACTTTGTAATGTCCACTTCCTTAGTTACACTGGTTACTGAGGAAGCCATGGATCAAACTCATTACATTAAACCACTAAGCAAATGTTCTTACTCCCCTATTATGATTATTGGATCTTTTACCACATAAGCATTGCATGAAAGAGATAAACAGACACTAGTTCACAGAATCACAGAATGGATCAGGTTGTAAGGGATCATAGTGGGTCATCTGGTGCAATCTCCCTGCTCAAGCAGAGTTATCTTAGAGCACATTGCACAGATTTGTGTCCAGGCCATTCTTGAATATCTACTGCCAGGGAGACTCCACAACCACAATGGTTTAGAAGCCATTAAAATGCATATTAGTAAACAGTGTGTGTCTTCACTGGGGCTGTAATTGTGGAGTCCTTGGTCACACTAAAGGAGCAGTGTGGTGCCTAAAGGCTTGCCAGGTGATGTGAGGTTCTTCCCAGCCATTTATGTGTGGAAGGAGAGTGAGTTTGCATTTAGTAGAGTGGAAACTTTCCTAAGCCTTGGCATTTGATCCTGTGGTTACCTAAGAAAGGCTTCGATTTCCCAGACCCAATGAATAGGCCCAGTGTCTGCTCCAAGTGGTGGGAGCTGTAGGCATTTAGCATCTGAAACATATGGATTTCGGTGTCTAACCTGTATTCCCCATGATCAATTGTTTTAACCCCGCCACAGTGTTCAGAAAGTGTTAGCCCGAGGGGCATGCAGCAACCAGGAATCAGACTTCTGTGGACTGTAGCCATCAGACTGTCTCATCAGTTATGCAGCTATATAAAACTGATGCAGACATTTGGAGGAAAGGAGAGCAATTTGAAATTGGCATCTTGTGCTCACAAGGCTGGACCAGCAGAGCCTTGCTGCACACCCCACTGCCACTCCATCAGCCACAAGAAGCACATGCCGCCTGCAGCAGCAACTGCTATTCAGAGAGATGGAAAGCGGCATTTTTTTGTCATTAACAAAAGGCAAAGTGTCTATTAAAAAATAAAAGGCATCACAAAACAAACAGAATGATTCATTGGGGTTTTAGAACTCAAACAAAATGATTCATTGGGATTTTAGAACTCACCTCCAGACACAGCAGGAGGGGAAGAGCCTGCCATTGCCCATTCTAGCTGCAGAATGGGATCAGCCCAAGAAAAGCCATGTTCCCAGCGTAGACAGTTTGAGCTTCCTTTGTCAGACACAGAGGTTCAAATGACCTTTCTTTTTTAGCACAAGGATTTTGGCAGCCTGCAAAATGCTGGTGCTAAATAACAGTAACACCAGCTTTTCCCCGGTACCACGTACAGTAAGCAATGCAAACAATGTTTCAGTGACTTTATGGGACTTTTTCAGTGACTGCCAATTGGGAAGCAGAGACAGATGAAACTTTGGTTAGAGAATGAATAGCTCTTATTTGCTTGTAATTCTCACCTTGGTGGGGGACACACACCAACATGGAAAAGCAAATCCTTTTTCAAAAGAAGTTTTCACCTTTCTTGTCTCTGTGCTCTGCTTCTTCCAATACTTTCTTGGATGTCAACCCTACAGTTAATGTGTCATGCAGAAAAGGTATCCAGTCAGAGGAACAATATTGAGAAGCAAATGTACAGTGTTAACAGCTACAGAAAAAGCAAACATAATACTGCACTTCAGGTTTTCTACCTCAAGTTACATTTTAATTCAGCTATTTGTGATTTTATATAAATTTTTTGTTTAAAAACTTTTTAATATATAGAACAATTTCAATGAATTTTGACAGAGGGATAGACATACTTTGTACTTCACCTTCTCACAAGGTTTGTGAAAGGCTTTATGAGGAACGACTCACTCTTAAGTTATGATACAGAAGGATTCTGCTGTCAGGAGTCTCTCAGTCATTACTAGACATCAAAGAATCCAAGCAGAGGCTTGGCCAAATTCCTTCTCCAGACCTGTCTGGTCTGCATCTTACTGAACTGCACTCCGCTCCAAAAGAGTGAGCATGCAGGTATCTACAGCTCCCTTCAAGTCCATACCAGGAACAGACTTCTCAGAAGACCAAGAGAAGGAGAGAACAGACATTTCGGTTGAAATAAAAAAAAAAATAAAACAATTCAAAAACAACGTCATTATCTTTTGATCAGCTTAGCTTTAGATTTGATCTAGGCAGCAGTGCAGAAGGCTTGCTAGGAACTCTCAAAGACACAAGAAAGGTATTACATGGCTCAGTATTACCTGGAAATGTTTATTTCCTGAAGGCACTGTCCCTCCCAAATGCTTCAATAGGTTTACTTTCTGTCCAGCTGGTTTTCCCCTGCTCGACTCCTGACGTCACTGCTAAAAGACATATTTCAAATTAAGTATTTTACACACTATTAAAACATTTAAATGAATCCAGGTGTTAGTTTTCAAAGGAGCTGAAGGAAGAAAGTCAACACCTCTTTACCTTTCAGAACCTTTGAAAATCCTATCTTCAACTTTATTCCCAACTCCCTGCAGCAGTTAGTGCAGCAGTTCATGGAGGAAGGACTTGCAGGGAGGGTGCAGTCACCCACCAGCTCAAAAGTTGAACTAAGCTGGTGGTCATTACTCTCTCGGAAGGTGCTCAGCTATGGTATCCACCTGGTAGGAAGCTGTGTTCTCGGCACTCACCAGAAAGATGTGGTGACACAAACTGAGCTCCTTCAAAAACATGGAGTCATCCAGGTCTCAGGCTGCAAGGAGTGCCAGAGTCTGGCACAGTAACTGCATGACAGCAAAGACAGGAGCTGTGTGAGATGTAACCAGGCAGATGATCTTCTCATCCTGGTGGCAGAGCTAAGAGAGGAGGGGTACAGGTTAAGCAGCATTTGGGATCCTTAGGAGGAGATGACTGGTGAAGGCACTCTACACCATCCCTGTGGCAAATGCACCAGCCAGCTGCATCACAAGAAGTCTGCTACTGTCTCACCACCAGGCAGAAGAAGAGGACCTAAGAGATGGGAGAAATGAAAACAGGTCTCTGCTTGTGGCAGCAGGTTAATCCCCTCCCAGCCTACATCAGCTTCTCTGGTGCCCTTATACTATAGATATGAGGCTCTGTGAACTTGAGTTCCAGGCACATGACAGTCTCAATGAAAGTCCATTCAGGCGGGAAAAATCGCCTAGGGCAAGTCAGTCTACCCCCTCACCATTAAAATCTCCTCAACTGAGAAAAAAAGAAGGGTAATTGTCATCAGTGCCTCTTCTAAAGGGAATAAAGGGCCCAGCATGCTGACCAGACTCAACCCGTAGGGAAGTATGCTGTCTCCCTTGGGCCTGGATAAGGGGCACTACCAAGAAACTCTCTAGTCTGGTACAATCCTCTTATTATTACAGGTTTCCAGGTGAACAATTATGAAATCCAAGCAAGAAGTCTTAGAACAAACAAGAGGAACTTCAGGGCAGCTGGTCAAGGAATCTGGAGGACAAGTAGTGTTCTCCTCTATCTTGCCAGCAGCAGGGAATGATGGGGTTAGAAACAGGAAAATCATACAAGTTAATATATTGAGGTGCAGAGAAGAGCAGCAAAGCTAGTGAAAGGTTCAGGGAACAAGTCTAATGAGCTGGGGTTGTTTAATCTGGAGAAAAAGAGGCTCAGGGGAGACCTTACAGCTCTTTACAATGACTGGAAAAGAGGTTTTAGCTGGGAGGAAATCAATTCTTTTCTCCGAAGTAACAAGTGATAGAGGAGGAAATGGCCTCAAGTTTCACTAGGAGAGGTTTAGATTGGATATTAGGAAATATTTCTTCACTCAAAGTGTGATCAGGCATTTAAATTGTCTGCCAGGGAAGTGGTGGAACTACAATCCCTGTAAGTGTTCAAAAGTTAGGTGAATGTGGCACTAAGGGATAGAGTTTAGTGGTGAACACTGTGGTGCTGGGTAAATGGTTAGACCTGATGACTTTAGAGGTCTTTTTCGACTTCCATGATTCCGTGATTCTATGATTCTAATGGAAATTAAGGGATTTAAAAGTTGCCTAAAAGTTTCCAAAAAGTTGTAAATAATCCAAGATACTGTTCCAGTTCTGCACCCAAGAATGCTAGAGTGTAGAAGGCAGGTTTTCAGTACTTGAGTCCTTGACTGAATTTAGGAAAATGTCAGAGGACATGGTGATAGCTAGTCTCTCTGCATGTGAGTTTATATCCCATCATCTGAAGTTTCCACCTGGCAGAAGGACCACCTTGTATTTTTGTTCTGCTTTTGCTGTAAAATTACAGTAGTGTGAAAACTCACCAAGCTACGGAGTCATCCTGGAGATGTGAGCTATTAGGGCACCACCCAAACCTATTCTAGAGAGGTTGCATGTCATTCTCATCACAACCATCATCCATCCTCACACCTGGTGCCAAGCTCCCTTGGCACCAAGCAGTAGTTGGAAAACAGGTTCACCTTTCCAACAAAAGGCAATCAGGGTCCTTGCCAGCTTTGATCAGTGCTGGATCAGTGCTGATGACCTAATCTGTCAGACACAGTTGTCTTCCTCACACTTCCTCCTGGGATGCTGCTGCTTGCAGACATACACGCACATTTGGGTCTTCTATGGAGTTTGGCAGCAGTTGTTTGCTGGGTGGTTTGTGGCTGACCATCCCACTTTGTTATGCATTTTGTGTTGGAAATATGGGAAAGAAATTATTTCTAGTGTGGTACTTGAACTTCTCCCACTCTGAATTAAAAACAGCATGGTCCAGCACCAGACCTCATCTGTCTGATTACATCTAGGCAAAGAAGAAAGCAGAATCAAGGAACATATCAGCCTCTTTCACTTTCCACAGAGAATCTGATATAAAATTCTTTGAAAGAGAAACTGTTTTCGTACTGACCTGAAATATACTGAAAAACACCAAGAGGTATTTGTCATCCTCTGAAAACTGATGGTTACTAATTTTTTCACAGAAAGGATATATATGTGGTTTTGCTTTTGATCTGTTCAAGTATAAGAAATACTACTCTAACCTTGTGGAAGCAAAAAAAGTCAAGATTGAGTCAAGAAAAACTTGCACAGGATCAAACCCTACTACATGCTGATTAACATCTACTCTTAAGCAGGGAATTTATTTTGTAATATAAAACTATTGTTCCTTTCAAAAACAGCAAACTAATTTTCTGAGAATAGTGGGTGCCTGGCATTTGTTTATAAGCTGACTATAGATTATCCTTCTGTGTATCTTTCTTTCTGTCCATCTACTAGTCTATGTGGTTCTGTTCTCACCACAAAGGTACCACCTCAAATATAAATACCTTCAAACTCCTCAGAAAGGTGAGAACAACACGTGCTCTTTCTTTGTGAGGAATACTACTTTCTCACCAAGGAGGTGAGGTGGAGCACTGAACAGAAGCATCCAAAGGTCCCACTTGTCAGTGAGAATCAGAAGAGAGTTAAATTAAAGAAAATAATTACAAATTTTTCTATATGTCTGAAAGAATACAGAAAAAGGAAAGGCCAGAGGCTGTCTACAGGACTTGCATGGATCAACAGCTAGCAATAGGCATTGGGTCATCTGAAGTAGAAAGAAGTGATTTATATTTAGACATGTAAGCAAAAGCATTGTTTGTTTAGAAAACAGCTCCCTTTCTATCATGCAGGCATAGTATGTCCACACAGAGGTCAGTGGCACAAATCCTGTATTCTTGGGTCTGGTCAGATGAGTTGGAAATATGAACAGCAGTGTTTCAGGACCAAAAGAGTATTGGAAATGGCTTGGTGTGCTACCTGGGTATTGAGCCACAACCCATCCAAATGCCAAAAGATCTGTTAAGTGTTTCTTCCATTAAACTCAAGCAGTGCTATCTCTACTTTGTCCATGGGCAGATGGTCATACCACCTGAACCCAGCCTGATCCCTGTTGAACCCCTCATACCTAGCCCTGTTCCCAGCTCCCAGGACTTTCCTCCCAGTCAGAATTAGAATTCTGTCTCTCTGCTTTGGCCTTTGCCCAAGGCAGGCTGCCTGGCTGCTGCTAGTGATGCTTCAAGACTGCAGTGGATGCTGATGAGAGCTCCTTTCTGCTTCTGCACTCCTGGAATGAAATGCCCCATTTTCAAATGCAGACAGTGAAGTTCAGCACCCTGACCCTACATCATGTTCTACAAGTAACTTTTAGATTAGTAAAACAGGTATTTAGGGACCAGTGCACTCATTTGAATATTCAGACACAGCAATTCGGCACCTGATTCTGGTTTGAAAACTGGGTCAACTGTTAGTTTCTCCTCTAATCTGCCTTTTTTCACTGGCGACAGTCAGCAAAAACTACTTTTCTAATCTGAGGCAGCCTCACAGATTAATATGGTGGAACATTGTCAGAGAATTAGCATCTATGGGACTGCAAAACTGTGTGATGACTTACTGAAAAGGTAGGATCTCATCAGCTTTTGTAGAATTACATCCTGAAAGATAGGACATTTCTTCCAACAAACTGCTGAGTTCAGTGTGAGAGCACTCTAATGTGTCTTCAGTCCTTGAAAAATTTTCATGCCCAGGACTGGGTGATGCTGTGAGCATGTTCAACGAGCATAATTTTCAGCTTCCCTTGAACAGATGCTCAGGTAAAAGACCATATGAAGGGCAGCTGGAAAGACTGAACGGGGGTGATTGTGAAAAATATGTGAAAACTACACAGAAAAACCCTAACCAGGCTGGGCTCAGTATTTTACTGGGCTGTGCCAATCCTGAACCCCATCCCCTTCCATGGAGCCTGTGAGAAGGGATGACTGAGGCAGAAAAGCAAATCATATAATCAGAGTCTTGCTGCCTTTTCATCAGGGAGATCGGGGTGCCCAACCCACCGCCCACCTTGTCTCACTTGAAGGTGACACAGCCCTGGGTGAACACACAGCACCATCACCAAGCCCAAGTGGGCTCTTCCACATAGAGGCTACATGGGAATTCAAGAGGCAGCCTAATACCCAGCGACATCTTTTCAGACTGAGTCATTATTAATAGCTTCCTATACACCATAATTGTCAGAGTGATACAATCGCATCCAACCCCTCTGGTTGCCATCTGCAATCTATCATTCCCTCTGTGTCATCTTGTGTGAACTCCTGTTAGTTAACCTCCATTCCATTTCAAACTTTCTGTAAATATTAGATCATCCTTTCCACCCCACCAGCAACACCAACTGTGGTGAAAAAATCCCATTAGGTTTCAGCCCTATGCTGCAGACACCACCCTTGGTGTTTCCTGGCTCATCCATAGAGACAGGACACTTGAAGCTTCTGGGATCTTTCAAGGGAAAGAGATGGAGGTGACCAGTTCTGGATTGTCTTGATTGTAGCTTTGAGTGCTACCATGAACTGCTTGCAGTGCCTTTGTGCCGGCCTCTGTTGTTTTCAACATGCTGGACACACTTTAAATCAGATTATCATTTATATTTGGTGTTTCAGCATCACCCTGTAAATTCAAGTTCTCATTTTGAGCAGCACTCCTCATGTTCATGATGATAAGTCGCAAGACACTCATCAACAGATGCTTGTTGCTCAGGGTGGCAAATAATGTCTGAGATTATATACTCTGTTTTGCCTACGATTTTTTTTTTGTCTCAATTCAAGACAATTTTTTGCCAGTTTCAAAGCACAGCTTAACTACCAGAGGGACTCATGCTTAGCTTGGATATATTTACTATCAAATGTATCATTACAGCTCCACTTTTTCTAAATTCACTGATCTTGTGCATTTCCTTTGATTAAGGAGCACGCCTGACTACTTTTCTGTTTTGACAGAGATGCTCAGAAGGAATGAGCACTACTCAGTGCTCTGGGGAGACCTGTTCATCTCCAAGCCCCATCTAAAGAAAGATATCCTGAAGACTCTTGTGGTGTTGGCAAAGGTCGGCTCCAGCAGTGTGTCACCCCAGCCATTCTCTCCCAATGATAGGCCAAAGCAGGAAGCTGGAAGGGCCAGCTGCACATCCAAGGACTTCCAGCTACTTGCATCAGGATTTCTCCAGACACACGCAGCACTGGAGAGTAATGAAATACTGCGTCAGCGTAGGGAATGTTTAAGTCTTCCAGAGAGTTTGTTTAATTTTACAATTCTGCTAATAAAACAGGGGGTTGACCTATTTCACATTTGTTTCTTCTTTTCCTTATGACTTCTCTATTTTTCTTATCTTGTTCTTCCCATAAATGCTGTTGCTAGAGTGGTGGAGTTTCTTCATTAAAAAAAAAGTCATTATCATTTTTGAAGCCTGACCAGGCTCCTCTCTTTGTTACACTGTGCCTCACTATGAACCAGGAGGATGAGCTCCGCGGCAGGACCTCCGCTTCAAAAACACCAGGGTGCACGTGTGCATGAGCGTGTGCGTGTGTGCAGAAAGGGAATGCGAGAGGGAGAGAATGTGTGTGTCCTCAGTTTAATTAGAAAATTTAATTGGATGGAGTTTGGGTCATTTTTCCCCGTCCCCTTAAGAGCTGGCTGCAATAAACAGACTTTTCTCTTTCCCTTTCATCCTTCAGTGGTTTGTAGTTCTGCATCTGCTCTGCTGGCATTGTCTCTGCTAACGGCCATACCGATCAGGAAGCCAGAGCCAGGAGGCAAATGAAGGGACTGCATTGATACCGCTGATCACTGAGCCCCACATAACTGGCAACTGTTTCTGTCTTTTACCTCTGGAGATGAGTTGAACAGATTGTGTAAAATTTGGTGGCTTCCAAACAAGAAAGGGGGGTGGGGGAAGAGAGAGGGATGTCTTACTGCCTTGGCCCTCTTACTACCAGGTACCCAGGCGTCTGTTGAGATAACATCCTCAGCACAGGAAGCAAAAGTGAAAAATTCGTGGAAGTGAGCAAATCCGCTGATTTCAGGGAATGTTTGTACAAAAGAGTGAGAGACTAAACATGCTGCTCCTTTTTCCCTGTGGGCGGATGCTACAGGCTTGAGTCCTACCACAGAACCCTCCACCTTTCTGCTTTGCTCTGCTTTGGTCTGCTTTGGCAAGACAGCAGGCAAAGCCTTGCACCATATGCTTGGGAAAGTGCTCATCTCGGACATAGAGGAACCAGTGCCAGAAACAGTGACTAACATTTGAGACAGTCTGAGGATGTGGGACACTTCTCACAGATGCTGTTTTCCCTTGCTCAGCAGCATCTCATCACACAGGATATGGGCCATAGTCATAAGGTGAGATGGGTATTTGTCATCTCTACCCAGAAGAAATGGCCTGAGGAAGATGACAGCTGGCTTTCTGGCTCTCTTCAGCTCATCTTCCATGTGAGACAGTAAAGATCTTCTCCCTCATCATGTTCTGCCACCTTCCTGCACACATTAGTAGCTCTCCTGATGTTTAATGTCTGTTTGAGAATGCAGATGATTTACACGGAGGTGGATGTTTGCCCATCCTTGCATAGCCTTGAGGAGGCTATGAAAAAATAAACCTCTAATAGATGATAAATTTTGATGCAAAAATTTCTTTCTCTGAATTTGAAGACAAAAGGGACAGTGGGCCCCCACCATATCATTCTGTTGGTTCTTCAAGTGGATCAAGTTCAAACACAGGCATTATATGGTCCACACACTCTATAATCTCTCTCTCTATTTCTTCTTGCTCTCCCTGCCCCCTCACCACGACATTACACAGGCAGGCTGGTATCAAATTCAGCTTACTTGAATGTATATCATTTCCAAGTTGAAGTCTAATCTGCAGCCTTGTCCCCAGTGAGATACTCAATTTACCACTCCTGTAACTAAAGCTCATTGTTACGGCTATAATAATCAAATGTATCACTTTCCTAAAGGATACTTCTGGTCAACATTTTGCATTTTTTAGAAAGTTCTCTATAAAACTCTTCTCTTTGTTATGTCACACGCAGGCTTCCTGCTCCATTCAACCCTTCTTTTTCTTTCTGTGTCCTATTCATTATTCCAATATAAACTCAAAAAAAAAAATTGTATTTCCCTTGGAAGAATAAAAACTGTTCATGTCTATGAAAGAATAATAGCATGACCAGGGGACTACAGATCAATGTTATCCAGATCAGCACTTAAATGGAAATCACTCTGCATGAAAAATTCACGATGCCCTCTATCCTTTACATGGATAATGGGGACATCTGGTTACAGCAGACAGAATCATTTTATGTACATATGTATGTGCTTGTGATATACAGAATTGTGTGCTTTGGTGTAATCTAGACAGTGACTGACATTGCCAGAATTAGTTATTTTGTAACTAATTAGTTATTTTGAGGAGACTAATAGGCCTTCCCCTAATGAATACAAGTTCCCAATAGAAGCATTATCAGGATAGGACAATGGGCTAGATAAGACGACTGCTGAAGACTCCATGATGCCTGCAGGTAACCTGCTGCTATTTTCTAACTGATATTTTTCATATTGATAAAAGGAATGGTGGCCAATTCTCTTGCCCATTCATTTCTCCTTCTTTGGTCTCAATCCTGATGAGGTTTCTACAGCCCTGGAGCACTTGGCATCACCTGCATTAGGAAGGAGGAAGGGCAGACCCCCTCTGCACTCCAGGCACTTTGCACACTTTTTGTCCACTGGTGTCAAAAGCAGTTTATGCCACAACAGCTTCATAGAGCAGCTACCAAAGAGCTGTGTCTTAAATCTCTGACCACCCTACTGAGGACTGTACAAATCACACACTTACCTAGCACCCTGACTCTCCTTCTGAAGGCTAATCCCTTGATACTTTACATCCCCAGATTGAAGAGGACCCTCTTAATCTTTAAACACAACTGGAGGGCAAATGTCAACAGCTCCTCTGGCCTTCTGATATGGTGTACTTGGGCTAGAAAGTAGGAAACCCAGTTTGGTCCCTTACTCTGTCACACAGAACTTGATCTCATGCTCCTACCAGTCTGGGGAGGGAGTGCCTTGAGGAAAACGCTGGGAATGGCTGAGCAGAAAGGCAATGCCTCCATGTTTCCTCCCATAAGTGGCCATGGCATGAGGGCTTCTAGGGCTAAGAGAAGCAATGCCAAACAGAGCCCCGTGCTGCAGTCTCCACATTTGAAGGCATACGTGAGTCTCAATTTCTCAGCCCTACCTCACTGTGGATTGATATTTAACATGATCTGGTCTTTTGACAGAAGTTGTTCATTTTGATTTGTAATGCGGATATCTCTGTCTTTGGTTAGGCTTCTGAAAACAACGTTAGACCTGTATTGTATTTCTTCTTGCAAAACTCTCTTAGTTGCTTCAGTTTTGCCTGAAAACACAGTAGAAGTTGAAAGAAATCAGTAAGCTTCCCTCCTCTTTCTTGGGAAGGTCAAGGGTCAGTGTGCAGTGTTGTGCAGCATCCAAAGGTCCACAGGGTGAATCTCCTGCCTGTGCCCACTGGTAGCCAAGGCCAGAGGATAGGAGGGCAAGTCTGGGGTCCAGGAAGGAACACAGCAGCACCTCACCAGTGTGCAACAGCACGGGGGAAGGAAAGGTGAGTAACAGTGCTGCTTTTAGTTGTTGAGTATGAAAGGTAAAGGCAGAGGCCAGTATGGAGAGAAGAACAACACAAATGGTTTCAGGATACACATATACAAAGGTGCACAGACGTTAACATTAGAGATTAAGACAAAATCTGTCTTATGCCTGTAGAAAAGACACGTACAAAAGCTCAGTAATCCAGAACAGAAATTGTAACAGATGAATCAAGATTATCTCCCATCACAGAGGAAAATCAAGTAGCATATTAGCAGTTCAAGGTAATGATACATCAGCGCATGCTTTTATTATCTATATATATTTAGCTGTCTTGGATAATATAATCAGATGAGATCAGCACAAGAGCATCCTATACTATGCACTTATGTCCTAATAAATATGCACAAGAACTACTTCACACGCTGCTCAGGCCAGAAGCTGCTATCTCCTTTGCCATTAATATTGATTGGTGTTTAAATGGAACTCACTGTCAGTCCATTGCACCAGCTCTAATGTGACAGCCATGGTTAGTGCAATTGCTAACACAGATCTTAATATTTCTTCACTTTCTGATTCCTTCAGTACCTACTGTCTCCTCAGGTGCTGCCTCAATCAAATAAAGGACTAAGATGTGGTTTACATAGAGGAGAATTTTTCATATATTAAATATATTTTTTGCCCCACCATCCACAAAATTTTAAACATCCAAATGAGGAAATTAACTGTTGAGTGGTACAGACTAGATCCAATCTCATTAATCCAACAATAATTGAAATACAGGACTTCCCCTGAGGCCATGGATTAATGACCAGCTAGGTGGAGCTGCTGACATGAAGCACAGCCAAGTGCTATTAACCCCAGCCAGGCATTAGTTAATCCCAGAGGAAATGTCCTGTGCAAAATTCGTTAGTTCTTGGGCGAGAGGAAGAAGGAGAAGGGTATGCATGGCCTGGATGCGTGGAGGGTGCCCTTCTGGCTGTCCTGCACGGGGCATTCCCTCATACTCCCCTCACCTGCCATCTTCCATTCATCTTTCTTGCATCTGCCCCAACCCACACTGACCAGTGGACACATAATTAAAATGAATTAATGATCTGAAGCAGAAACTGTGTTTAATGAAGCCCCACTCAGACTTGTGTGCTAATGCCAGCCCTGTTTGCTGACAAATACTTACTAAACCTCTGTGTATAAAGTGACAAGCCACCTGTTCTCCCCTCTCATTACATCTCCCTAAGTCTAAAGGTAGCACTTACTGGTTAGACCTGCAACTTCCAAGCCACTTAAGAGGCTCATAAACGTTTTTAACAAAGCTGAGCCAAATCTGCCAAGCTCTATCTGTTTCAGTCTCCCTCTTTTTTAACTCCAGCCATTGTTCACTTCCTAGATACAAACTCAACTAAGTGCTGTTGCCTCTTTTAGCATAAGAGGTAATTTCCTGGATAAAGGTTCCCATCAAATAATTTGTCTTTTCAACCAGAAACTGAAAATCCTTTAAGCTGCATAAGTTGCTCCCAGCCTCCACAAAGTGTTCCAAAAAGAAATAGGCAATAAATCATATTATTAGTTGTAATAACAATACTAGTAATACTAGTAATAGTAATAGTTGTAGAAGACATAGTAGTCATAGCAGCAATATTTAGCATCATTGTAATGTAATTAAGACTAGTAATGATTAAAGAGTCTACTCTTGTTTTCATTGAACTAGATGGGAGTTTGAGGATTCAATTCAATGGGAACAGGGTCAGATCCTAAACAAGCAAGGGTTATCCTACCAAATGAAAAAAAAAAAAGGAAGCAGTATAGGGTTAAGTCTCCTTCCCCTTTCCCCTCCAAGGAAAAGAAAACCAGGAAAGATTAGAAAGGTGTAGGAAAGACAAGCAAGAAACACGCAGCGGTTAAAACGCAAACAAAGCTGCACACATAGCACTGAGTGGTGCTCCCATTCACACCAGCAGGGGAATATCAACCTGAGAAGTCTCTCACCAACAGGAGCAAGCAACTCCACACACAGTTCCTCTGGAAGAATTATAATGTGACTCCCATTTCACCTCTCTGCTAGTGGTTTATGTTTTGATGCTGCACTGAGGTATTAGGTGTTCCTACATGCTCAGGCTCCCATCCATCCCAACATGTGAGCGTGGGAAGCTCTAGGATTCATGGGATGAGAGAACGGTCCCACACAGGCAGGTAACTCTCCTCCTTGGGCACACAGGATGGAGGTTGCTGCACACAGACAAGCCCAAACACTGGGGTGAACAACTGCAGTTTGGACTTTCAAGCCACACCAAACATGTCTTTCTCTACCACAGGCTGTCTGAGCTTATAAGAGCCAACGCTGAAGAATTGAAAAAAAGAGCCCCAGAGGCAGCCCTTGCTCACACTGCACCGTGATCATCACAGGTTTTGAGAAACTAGACCCAGGGGGGCAGCTTTGGCGATGGAGGTAGGATGAATCATGCACTCCTGGTTAAAGAAGGAAGAGTGGTTGTAAGCACAGATGCATTCAACAGCTTTCTTCCATCTCTGCCTCCCCTGATCCTGATATAAGCTATAAAACTTTCTGTTTCACATCCATATTTTTCTGGAATTGGCATGACACAAAGCAAAGCTCCATGGTATTAACAGGGTCATGGAAAAAAAGGAAAAAAAATAAAAAAAAGAAGGTATGGCCTGCTTATTCCTCCGTCTCACCATAGCCAAACATGAACAACTGATTGTTCCTTTGTAGATAGTTTACTGCTTCCAGCCCTGACACATGCAATTGCTTTCTGGTGTCCCACCCGACAAAGCACAGTGTGAAAGGATGTACACATGAAAGCTGGGGTAAATTCAAAAACATCAGTCCCAGACTGCAAGGGAGCTTAATTCAATATCAGCAAAACATACAGGAAAGGACAATGTGTAATGGAAGTAGAGAGGGACGGAGAGGAGGGTGTGCAGGGGGAGGGGCTAACATAAACATTCACGCGTGGAAATATTAGATGATTCTTGTTGCACAGTGACTTGAATTCAAAGTATTTACGTGGTCATTTCCATTTCTTTTCCCAAGAGAGTGCTGGGACTGGCATGGCTGTCAGAGGAGTGTGAGAAGATGCCAGCACAGGCAAGCAGTTTCCAAGGCAGAACTACAGCAATGCCTGATATTGTATTAATGTGAGTGCTGGCCATCTGGCCATTAGGGACAAGCTGCTGCCAGGGTGTCTCTCTTTTTCCATCTCATTTCAGAAGCTCTGGAGCCTGGGACTGAGACCCCTAGGGAGATTCTGGCTAAAGATCATTCCAGCATCCACTCAGATGTTGTAGAGAAAGGGCCAGAGAGCTGATAAGGCAGGAGAATGTGCTCACACCCACACAGAAAAAAACAACAGAGAATAACACTGAAGGGGGGCGAAGGGCGGGGGGNAGAGCAGATGAACAAGGGAATGGTTTAAACAAATAAAAGGGAGGAAACAGGAAAAGGAAAACAAGAGGCCCAGCACTCACTCAAAGAAGCCTTTAAAGGAGAGAGGAATAGAGAAGAAAATGAGTAGAAAGGGTTCAATAAGGAGAAGTTGCTATCATTAAAAAGGCAGGGGCTCTGAAAGGACTACTGGTCCAATGCACCTTTTTGGATTTTAACTACTCAGGGAAAGTAAGGACTTTCAGTCTGCCCTCTTGAATAGTACCTTATCCCAGGAACCTACTGAAGCCAGTGCTCGAGCTAACAGAGTAGGGAGCATGGATAAAGGTGCCAAAACTTTGTCTTGTCAAATTAAATGCTCTTCCTTATGCTCATTTAACTACTTCTTAATGGTCATTGGAGCTGCTTAGACAGAAATTTTTTTCAGTGTATAGAAAGATAAGTACAAAGTTGATAGTCACCATTCTGTATCAATATGGAAAATTGCATTTCTGGAAATGTCAGTGACCTTACTGGATTGCTGCTAAATCAGAAAATTGACAGGAAGAAATGAGGGCACATAATCCTTTTCTAAAAGAAAGCAAAACCTCTCCCTACAAAATAAATCTCGGTTAATGGGCTAGGAAGTGTCATGGAAGATTGAGAGTTACTAGAACAGTCTTGTGAAGCCTCACTTTTGGTAAAAACTGCTCAAGAACCAGTGCCACAGTGTGATTTCCTGAGTAAACTTCTGAAAAGTAGACATCATATGCAACTATTATTTCTGTTACTATTATTACTATACTACTGTTATTTGGGTCCAAGAGGATCTGTGGGCGGACCTGGAAGTCTGAAAAAAGGATCCTTTCTGAGATTTCCTATTCTTCCTCATTTTACTTCATGTCTTTCTGATGGCATTTAAGGGATGTTTTTTAGGAATACGTTTTTGGCATGAAAAATGGTGCAGTAACTCCTTGCAGAGGAGCCTAAGTCCATCTCTGGATCATGCCAGACTAGGAGCGGGAATCTGAACTGCACTGTCACACAAAGGTATGGTGAGTCTGGTGTGGGTGTCACAGTTTGGGGTTATCAGTAGCTCCAGAGGACATGGATTACAAAAGAGGGGAGCTGAGAACATTTCTCACTGACATGGGGTCTCCAACATCAGGAGACCCACTCTGGGAGTGGTCAGAGTATACTGGTGCTCTGTGGGGCCTCTGGTTTAATTTGGTTGGACAAAGCAAACCCAGTGTCTGACTATCTGCTGCTCAGTGGGGTTAAAGATAAGAAATCAAGGTGTTCCCTTCTCCCTACAGATCCCATGGAGAAGTACAATCTTCCCCCACCTTTGAGAAGCCTGTGACCATTATCTCTTTCCCAGGGAGGTGACATGGGGCACAGCCTGTCCTGGAGCAAGAGAGTAGGGGATCTCTCTATGGTTCATAGAGATGAGACTCAGCAAAAGGCTTCCTTGGGACACTACCTGCACAGGTGCACTCACAATTCTTCTGCTTATTCTGAGGCCACCAGGCAGCCCCTACTGCTCTGTGGCATCAGTCACTCAGCTGGGCCATGGATACAGGTATTTGTTTGGCCAGGAGCGCATGTTCTTGCAGCTGTGGAGGAGATATCTCTCTCTCTCTCTCCCTCTCTCTCCCCTCATCTGCTTGAGACAGAGGAGTTAAGTAACACAGGAAGAAGTGGAAATAAGATGGAGACAAAACTGTGGGAAATCAGACCAGGATACAGCCAGCACCTGCCAAGATAGGAGTTTGCCATGGACATCTCACAGAGCAATCCTGGTCATGAGACTCTGTTGGTGTGGTTCTGTGATCTTGGCTGAACAGACAAGCGATAATACAGAAGTAAATTACAAAGTTTCCTTCCCACAGTGTCAGTTGCATCAGGTTCACAGAGCAGGAAAAAGCTGAAGATCATTGCACAGGAAAGCACAAGACTATACCACAAGCAGTGTTGATCACAGCTTTACAATATTTACACCCTGTGATTATGATATTCCCTGGTTAAGACAACAACTAGCTAACAGATTACATGTGTTGTTTGGGATTTGATTTTACCCTGTCCCATGAAGGCAGAAAAACTATGGAGGACTTATTGTTCAGAGAGAATATAATTCACAGTCCAGAAAAATGAATCCAAATGCAAACACTTACAAATAAATATGACCTTTTTCCTAAAGTGCACTTTAACATAGAGGCCTAACCTTGGCATATCCTGATAGACCAAGTTCTTCCAAAACTAAAGCTTCTCATTACCTTTCAGGACCAGCCCCTTAACCCCAGTCTCTCTTTAATGTTCATATGGAACTTTCTTCACTTTTTAGGCTTATTTTTGTTTTTAACTAAGAGCCAATTAGACAGATTTTGAATAAGGTTGGAGGACTTTTTGTTCAAATGAGAAATTTTTAGTCCATTGAAGTGTAATGAGTTTTCAGTAGAAATCCTCTCCTGCTGTGCATTGATCAGCTATTGATTAGTGAGGGTTTAAACTAAATTATCACTGCCAAATAAAGGACTTTCAGGATGAAGGAACTGAGCTGAGCACAGTGTTATATGAAAAGTAAGCCAATCCTTTGTGATGGAATCGAAAGGCCCCGGTCACTCTTGAAGAAAAAAAATGTTAATTGAAAAATTCCTTAAATAGGTAACAGCTCTGAAAGTCTGCTTTACATAAAAGATATGAAATCACAATCAGCCTACAGAGAGAAAAGGATCCGGCAGCTCAAGTGGGTTTTCTCTCTAAATGGTACTGATTACTTTCCCATTCATGGATGACATGGAGTGATGGAAATTAGTCATTTGAGAAGAAAGCACTAATGACAGCTGAACTTGTGGGCATTGGGGAAAGTTTGATGATTGGCTCCTCAAGACAGAAAGCTAAAACAAAAGAACTTCCTATTGGGTGGAAAGATTTATCCCAAACCTCGCAGGAAAACAAATACACAAGCTTGGTTAGGCTTCAAAAGATCTGGTTTTTAATTTTTACTTTCACTAGCAATCACAGGAATTTCAAACTTTGTGGAAAGAGCAATGGAAGAGAATTGTGATGACCACACACTATTGGCTATTAACAACAAGAAGTTCCCAAACAAACCTTTTTCTTTACAATTTGGAAATTAAAGGAATGGATTTTGCTGATCATCTGAGGCAGGTAAGGAAGGTCAGAGTTCCATCCAGCTGTTGAAATTTCAATCAAAGATCTGATCTACAGAGGCACCAGAAAGCTTTTAGTAACTCCTGTGTAAGTTAGAAGGGAGCTCAGTAGTCTTAAGTCAGGACAAATCTTTGAGGAGCTATCTCTAGTTACCTGTATCTCAACATGTGAAAGACTGCAGGATCTGCCAGGAATGTATCCCACCAGAGTCTCAAAGCACTGCAACCCAGGTTGTTTCAAAGTCTCCAAAGTTTCATCCCCGTATCCACGCTGGACCACAGAGATGTCTTTCCTTGGCCACATACATGCCTGCCTTCAGCTCTGCCTCCATGCTATGAAGTCCACCTGCACTGCCCTGGACATGGCTCTGCCTTCTCTGCTGGGAAATGTCTTTGTTCCCAATACTCAATATGTCTTTTTATGGACCAGAAAACTTGTATTCTTAATATTGAATATCTTTCTTATCATGTCAAAAGGTAATATGGAATGACATCATTTAGTCAACACATTTAAACATGTCATTTTATTACAAGCAAAGTTTTTTCAGGAGAACAGAACTATAATCACATTTGCAAGATTTTGGTACCTCAAAGTTCAGGATTCAGGACAATTTTTGTCCCATTTCTGAATAGCTGGATTCACAAGTCGACATGGATTCTGAAACATCATCATTCAAATTTGTATTTACTTGGCTCTGTAGTGTCTGGTTCAGGGATCAGTTTAGTTTGGTACCCAGACCTCGGGAAGTGAAAGGTCTGGGTTGGACTCCACAAAAATTTGCTTTCAATATGGCACTTTGCACAACAAAATTACGTACATTTCAAGACTTCGGAGATGTCAGACCCAAAGTGGTTTCTGGGTTTCTTTAAGTCAGAGGAACCATATGTATCTAGTAAAAGTAGTCTCTTTGGTTATGCTACTCTGTAGACATTTAGCTGCTGGTAGTTGTAAACTGAGTGCTTGCCCAGATTTTGATACAAATATTTCCTCCAAAAAGATCCAGTAGAGGTCTGCCACATCTTCTCAGGGAAGCAGGATATCACAGCAGTAACAGAATAAATATTTCTCTCTCATAACTTTTCCAGTATTGTAAATATATTGGCCAAAGCCTTCAAAAGACTAATAAAATGCTTCATAATATCCTCAATATTGTAGCTATAGATACCTTGAATATTAGTGTCCCAGAAGAGCCCCATCACTCATATCAAAGACTGGATAGCACTCATGTGGGTAATATTTTTATCTGTACAGGTGTCTGCTGATTTTTCTTTTTTTTTTCTTATTAATATCCTAAAATTGTGAATTTATATAAGCATGTGTGCATCAGGAGAGGATGAGTTATGCTTTAGGCAAGCATGCATTCAGCCAGGCTTGACAGAAAGCTAACTGGAAAAATTGTACTTTTTTCTGATAAACAGTAGGTCAAACTAAATCGTGTAATTGTCCCATCTGGCTCACAGCTCTGTAAAACAATTTAGCATAAAAAATTATTCCCTTCGTTTCATTTTCCACACGCTGCCTTTTAACTAAGAGATTCCATTTTAGGAAGTAACATCTATCTCCAATGCAATTCCCTGTTGAACATAGAGATTTCCACCATTTTTCGTCAAATCATTACAACAGAAGAGTATACTTAATAATGAAAACTCAGTCTTCTTACCATTTCTGTAGTGATGAGTCACCTGGCTTTAGTAGGAGAAAGATCAAGCCATAGACCTTGAGGCAAATGAGTCTGATGGTGCTGAAGATAGCAGCCTAGTAGAAGGAAAACATCTTCAGAGGAGACTGCAAATATTTTCTTCCCCCGCTGGGCACAAACTATCTTCTTTATTCTTGCTCATCCCAGCACATTTATGCCACCCGAATCTCTGATCTATCCCCAACATGTGGATACAATGTGCTCTAAATCCTAACTCAGTAATTAGGATGAATTTTACACTAAGAATTAAAAGAAAAACCTCTAATCAGGATGTGGAAGTTCATCATCCACATAGTAATCTCCACCAAATCATATGAAGCAAAATCTGGTGGTTTTATTGGAAGTCCCAATTTGACCCACAACTTGCTGCCAGAATCCCTGTTATGTCTCTAGAAAATCAGTGCTTTGGGTGGCCGGGAAGACCCACCGGCCTGGAATGTCAGAGTGCTGGGGCAATGTTGGGTGTCTTTGCAGAACACATCACACAAGTCTAGGACCAGGGGTTTAAAATAGAAATTCAACAGAAGGAAGTCAGCTCTCACCCCTCCTGCACCTTGAATTTCAGAACTACATTTTACGTGTCAAAGTTTCAGATTACAACCACCTAACTGTCAGACTTTGGCATCTGACACAACATGCCTACTGGGCATGTTTTTCAGACTCCACAAACTCACTGGGAAATGAAGAATAATTTGTTTAACCATCCACACTACTCCTTTGATGCGGGTGTAATGAAAATGTCTATTTCACAACGGAGAAAACTGAGGAATGGAAAAAATATCACCTGCCTAAGGTGAGAAAAACAGCATCACAGACAAAGCTAGACTGCAGATCCTCCAATTACTTGACTGTGTTCTCCTAATTGCCAAATAAAACCACAACCCTAGCAGTGGAATCATTATGCCATCATCACCATCCTGTTTACTCAACAATCTAGTAATAGAGCAATGACTGGGAGAAAATACATTTTGATTTTGAAAAATTATCTCAGAGGTTTGACAAGTCCTCACACTGAGACCTGTAATGAGTTCAAACCATTCTTAAAATAAAACTAAAGTCTGAAACAAGCTTCTGAAAAGGAATCTGTGTCACTTTCTGAAATGAACTGTTCATTTACATTCCTTTAATGATCTGACTGTATTGAACCCAACGCACTGAGCAACCCATGCAAGAAAGCTCATTTACACTTCCAACTTTGTTTTTCCAAGGCAGTTGTATTATTTACCTCCTCATTTCCTTTGGAGCATTTACGACAGGACCTATAAGCTAAATGTTTCAAGCAATAGATGGAAGATGAAAGGTGACCAAATATATTCAAGCGGATAATAAACAGAGAGCATTTGTAGGTGAAAACAACCAGCTTGGCAGAGAGAGAGAGATAATGCAGTGGGTTTAATAGGAGGCTTTTAACGTTTCCTGTTCAGGATTGGCTGGCTTATTAATGATTTAAGCACAAATTGAATTAACCAAATATTGAACATATGTTCTTTTAAACTCTCTTAAATCTACCAGAGCCTTGCACGAGAGAGCTATACGGCCATGCTGTTCAAGAGGGGGGAGGATGACAAGGGGGTATTGAGGTTGACTGGGTAAGTAAAACATAACCTGAAGGTGGTCAATTTAATGCTGTGTTAGTGTCCTGAACTTTCAGTTCCCAAAGGGAAAGGATGATTAATGCCACTACCAAATGTATACCCATACCTGACCCTGATCTCATCAAATCCTGCTGCCACCATCTGCTGTTTTTAATTCCTCTGCAATATTTGTATTTGCTACCTCCCTCCTACAAAGAGAGCGAGAAAAAAAAATGTTCCCTGCTTATGAATGGTGTGATCTGGTTGTACTGGCTGAACGCTGGCCAGGAGGCATCTGTTGCTTATAGTCCTGACAGCATCTGCTACTATTTCTCACTTTTCCCAGCATGCTGTGAGATATGGTTTCTCCCAAAGGTGGCCTTTGTATGCACCATTGTCAATTCCATCATTGTCTGCCACAGCCTGTTCCCACGATGCAGTGGTAGTTATTACGACACTGCAAAACCTTTTCTTGCAGGCTATCTGTAATCTAAGATATTATGTGATTGAGTTATGCAGTTAACCCTTTTCATATGCATCAAATCATTAAAATTAAAAGAAACAGGCTAGACCATTTCTGGAAGGAAAACCTTCAGAGCTTGCAATGGATGGGAAAATGAAGCAGTTTGGGATTTGGGGGGGGTTGGTTTTTTGGTTTTTTGTTTTTCTAAGTTATTTTGGTTTGGATTTTTTTTTCTTTTAAAATAATGGTAGTTTGCCATTAAGTCAGGGTTTAAAAACAAAGAAACAGGAAGCAAAAAAAGTCCCAAATAGTGGTTTTAATTCCTTTAAAAATACTATAAAGGATGCATTGTTTTTTCTCCTGATTCCTGATACGGCTATTAAGCATTGTAACCAAATGTGTGTGAATGCTATTATTTATGTGTCTGATCTTTAAATACCCTCTGCTAGTGGGATACAGACTGAGACTTCTGATGGACATAGGCGTCCCAAGCTGTCATCTTGCCTTGTCCTTCTGTCAAACAGTTAGTGTGTCAAGCGCTTCTCCTGGGAACTTTCAGAGTAAGAGACTGTAAGCGCAGAATGGTCCAGTCTCCAGAGAGCCACTTTTAACTCATGACAATATCTTTGGTGTCAGCTCAGAATAGCCCACTATGGGGCAAGGAGAAAGAAAGCGCAACAGATGTTACTAGTAAAACCATGTTTACAATTCTGTAAAGTTATTGCCCTTATGTATCTTCTGACCAAAACCCACTTCAAAGATGGCCAAGTTCCTAGTGGTTGAATTTTTAAGTCAATTCTGTTTATATAAATCTTCACATAGAGAATTGATGCAACTAAAATAGACATCACACCTCTCATATGTATGTGTCTCTCCCATTCCTCCCAAATCATTTGTAATAATAGTGCTTTCAAATAATAGTTACCACTTACAACCATATTTGTGGCAATATCTATACTGATATAAGCAGTGTAAATATTTCTCCCTAGAATACATCTCTCCCCAAATGCATTAATTCATTTATTCTCTTTTTTCCTTTTCTTTTTTAACTTTTCTTTAATCCAGGGCTACTTATTACATATGGAATCATACCTAAATACCCTCAGAGGTACTTTTAGAATTTTGTAATCGTTAAAGCAAGCAAGGGAGCTGACTCCGCAAACAGTGATGATGATTAGCTGATTTTTTTAGTCCCTTTTAAATCAGACCAAAATATTGAGATAGAGAGGGAAAAAACTACCATAGAACTTGGAAGAAAGCTTTTAAAACTAAGCCCCCCCCCCATCCTCCCTCCCCAAATCCTCATCTCTTCTTCTGCCCATTCCCAAGGAACTGTCAGGCAGTGCAACACAGCACATGGTGACAAAGCACATACCAGAAAAGCATTTACAAGACTACATTTTGCTACTGTTGCCATTGGTCTCATTTGTACTATATAAAAACTATGTTTTTACCCAGTCAGCTCTAATAAGGCCAACTGTAGCACCAGCATGGAAGGAATGTAAAGAACAAACAGTTTACAAACATACCCCTCTCTTTAGCACCAGTTCATCTGGCCTTCACACTTTGGCTAGTTATTTAAAGTGCATTTTCAGTGTCATCATAAGTTTAAATGAGCATGTCTGCTTTAAAATTGGTTTATGTTCTATCTGTGGTTGTCCAAGGATAGGGAGAATAAGGCACTTTACAGGCTAAGCTAGGTGTGATGTTAGATAACAGATCTGCTGAGTTGTTCTGGTTAAGACCATTTAAAATACATTGCTGAATCCATGACCAGGGCCCTCTCTGCACTCTAAAATCCCTTTTCCAGGAGCAACTATAACAGAAGGAAAACCATGGCTGGGTAACTCACTTGCAGTTTTTCTATCACTAAAATGAGATGATCTTGGGGAAGCAAAGAGAGTCACCTAGAGCTGGACCTTTGGACTTACAGCATCCAGTCTCCACGATGGCTGCAAAATCTGCACAGGTGCATTTGCATTGACAAATTCATTATTTCTTTAAAAATGAAGGAAAACAAAGAGTGCATGTGAAGGAATCCATTTATGAAAATTTTGTGTGATCCACTTTTAAAAAATAGGCAGAAAGCAATAAAATTGTCCAAACAGCCAGGTAACATGACTTGTGACAGAATCATTGAGCAGGATGTCAATATCCAAATGCTCTGAATGACACATTTCAACCTACAGATTTCTCCCAGGTTGGCTGTGGATGCTCAGTTGCTGCAAACCTACCACAATTTCTGAGTCTGTACCTCCCTGAGGCACTATGTGCCCTTTGCTATTTCCATTAAGATACAGGATCTTTTACTGACAGTTTTTTTGCAGGAGGAGCTGTGTGTTTATTATTTTCTGCAACAAGGTGAACCAAGACCTACTATGAAGGGCACTATGACCTTCCTGAGATCTTCAGTAAAACACAGCAAACCCCAGGTGTGATGAAAGTAGGCACAAATACAGAATCGCTGCTTTCAACAGAAAGAGATTTGCACACTAGTGGTATAATATACCTTCAACAAGCCTCACTGGGTATTTTTTCCAATTTCAGGCCAACCTCAGGGACTCTGATGCTCTTTGTTTTCAGTGCTCTCTGCTCAAGGTCTGCCCGAAGTCAGTGAATGGCTCCAATGAGAGATGGGCATACATGGCCCCTCTGATGCCAGCCAGGGCACAAGCCTCACCCATGTTAGGAACCAGAACTGGTGTCAGCCTGCCAGCAGCTTCCCTGTGTGAAGAGCAGCACTGGCACGTTTTCAGACAAGCCTCAGTGTAAATGTTTTCCTGAATCAGGAAATATTGCAGGGAGGCAGCAATCTTTTCTCCGTGTTGTTTCAGCAGCAGGAACAAGTATGGACAGAATTCCTTTTAGGATGGGTGTGCAGGGTATTTAGGCAAGGAGCTGTTGTCTCTCCTCCTCCCTCCAGCATTACTGTCAGCAGATCAGTTGCAAACTAGAAGAAAGCTCCTAAGCTCCTGCTGCACGCAGGCAGCTTTGGATGGCAGGAGCGAGCTGCTGGCTGCCCTTGCTCACCCACTCTCTGTTTGGTGTTGGGTTAGCCAAGCAGCTACAGCTCTTACCCGGTGAAACGGAGACTAAAATACAGTGCAGTAAGGCACGAGAGGTTTGTACTAGTTCAGGAAGGGGTCACTGGAGCAGCAGATCATGGTCCAGGGGTGCCTGAACACCCCACCTCAGCAGCAGTGTGCCACCCAGGTGCTCTGCCCTGGTCTCCTGGCCATGAGTGACCTCCTTCCCATCACCTCTGAGGCAGCAGCCCGTGGCCTCCACCCAGCCACCCCACAAGTCCTGGCCCCCTCCAGCCTCCTCTGCCCTTTCTCCCCAGCCTTCCTTCCCCGGCAACAGTGGGGCGGCAGCCAATGGGGCCATGGCGGGTCAGGGCGGCATGGTGGCGGCCGCGGCGGTGGCGGCGGCGCGGGCCTTTGTGCAGGGTGGCAGGTGACCACGGCAGGGGAACAAAGCAGGGTCAGGGCGGGAGCTGGGTCCCTTTTCTCAGGCCCATGTTCTCCACTCCTCACAATCTGTCTGAATTTAACTTGCCATTGAGGGCCCTGCCTGTAGAAAACAGCTTTATGTCGACTAATCCAGGCAGAAGTAAGGGTAGACACAGAGACAGGTTTGAAGGCGGGGACATGGCTATTCTGCTGCCTCTTTTTTTTTCCCTCCCCCTTCCTTCCCCTCTGCCTCCAGTGAAAAGTTTTCTGAACAAAAAAAAAAAAAGGGGGGGAAAAAATGGTGACAAGATTAATCAGCCCGTGGAGCTGAAACACATGCTTGACTTAAACAACCTCTTTGCTGTTATTAACAACTGCTCCAGCATTTCTCTTGTTATGCTAATGGTACAGATTAGAGTAAAATCTATTCCTTCTTTGCTGAACAGGCCAATTGATAGAGGCCGATCTATTTTTCTCACCCGTTTCAATTCTTTTTTTCTCCAGGCACAAGTGTTTGCAGCAGCAACAACAGAACATGAAAAAAACCCAAAAAACTAAAATGCAAAGTTGCACATAACAGTGACTAAAATCATTAATAAATACAAATCTGTATCAGTCTCTGCTACAGCCTAGAAATAATGTCTTGAGTATTGTAAGATAGCCTGATGACAAAAGACAGCAAATTCAACATAGTGTCTGATGTCCTGCCTTTAGCTCATTCATTTTTTCGAACTCGCAGGCTTTGATTAGTTCTAATACCTTCCTGGGATGAAAAACAAAGGAGAAGAGAGTGTTGCTGGCAAGTCCTGGAGAGGGCAGCTTGACTCGACACCACACTATGTGTGGGAGTGTCATTTGGATGGAAGGAGACAGTCCTGTTGCCAGCACAAGTTGTAAGGCCATTTGCTCTGTGGCATCAAGGGGAGCAGGGTAGGTGTCTCCGTGTCAGTCTGGGCTTGGTGGTTTGTGTCTCCTGTGAGTCTGAGCTGGACCATAAGTGCTCCTTAATTTTACTATATTTTTCATCCCCAACTTATAAATAGTCAAAGGCTGGGATCTGTGCCACAGGTAACAGCAAAAATCGTATTAAAATCTATGAGTTTACAGTAAGCAAAATAGTTTAAAGCCCAATAGTCTGACATGTTAGAGAGGAGCTTTCAGCAGGTGATAGAATCTGAATGAGAATGAATGCATCATCAACTTCCATGTGTATAATATTTATACTAAATTCTGTATCACTTCCTTTGGATTTGAATTTTTCCTATTTGAATAAGTGGAAACATCACAATCCTGGTTCTGCACAATCCTAAATCAACTTACAACAGTGAGACTCCTACCACTGATTTTGCTGATTTCTAGATTTGACCCTACCACTGTGTCTCTCATATGTATACAGTCACTGCCAAAAGGTGAACTGCTGCTGCCTACCCCCTTCTTCAGCCTCTCCAAAACCACTTAACAGCTGGTAGATACTGTAAACTTACTCAATGTCAACATTCCATGACTGCAGTGAGTCCAGGATCCACTTGTGATGCCCACAGTAACACCAGGTTGATCTGTCTATCTCCAAAGATGTTAAAGGCAATCCTTAGCCCAAGCCTTGATTTGGAGGTTCTTTGTTAACACTGAATTTAATTGGACAGATTTCATAATTGCACAGAGCCAAAGACCACAGGGTTTGCTAGATTATCTGCTCTGACTCTCTGCATACCATATGGCATCGTATTTTTCCCAGTTATTCCCATATTGAGCCTAATTACCTGTACTTGATTAAAACAGATCACCCATTCTGCCCTAATGAGATGAAATTAAAAAAAAAAAAATGAATGTGCCTGGCGTTGATGTCCATTTTTGCTTGATTTGGTTCTACTGGAGTAAAAAAGCCTTCCTGAACACAACATTTTCATCTAGTGAAAGTATGTAGATTTCTTCACAAACTTTGTGTCTTTATGTATGTCTTTTTTTTTTTTTTACAATATAAACTCTTTAAACTCCTTAAGGTGTTCACTGAAAGCCACCTTCTTGATCTTTCTTGGCTGTTAAGTGAGGATTGACTACTGTCACTTGCTAATCCTCTGCAGACACCCAAGGACTGCTTTGACACCTTTGCCATACTTTGCCATATACATACTTAGACAGCTTTTCCACTGTGTCAGCTGTCTCCAAAATTACCATCTTCCAGGAGGCAACCCCACTTTTTCCAGGAGTGGCCCACCTACTTTGCTCCTAACTATGCACCGTTTTGCAGTTAAAGATATTTTGTTTGTCTGACACTTGATCATGTTGCTTCATATGACTGCTGTATCCTCAAGTATTCTACTAATCTTTTATGTAAATTTATATTTAGAAGGGCAATCTTTTTACTCCAAGTTGAGCAGGATGAGGCTTGCACCTGGCTGCTCTCAAGCACACTAGGAACAGTCTTGTGGAAAGATAATTACCCAGGAACACCTTCTTTTCCATACAGGCCAGTATCTTAATCTATTTATCAAATGATCTAGTGATATTTCAAAGAACTTTAATCTTATTTAGTGTCTCATAGCTTGAATGCTGTATGAAATATATTGTGGTTTTGTAGTTAACTTTAGAAGTTGAATTCCAAATCTCATTGAATGAGTTGGCAATTATTTGACAAGATCAGCTTTCTTTGCTGTCATAAATACAAAAATATCTCCATCTTCTAATTTTTTATTGATTAAGATCTTTACCAGTCTAAGCATTATTTCCACTCAGATAAGTGGTAGGCTATTTGGGCCATTGTTACTTGGATCATCCTACTTGTCCTCTTGATTATTAGTAGGCCATTTGTATTCTAAGGAGCTGGTACATACTTGGTACTATAAGATGAACTTAAACTGAATGCCAACAAACTGAAGATTTCATCAGTCAGTGGTTTCTGAACTTCTGCATATCAGTTACTCATCCCTGATGCTTCATAAATGTTTATCATTAAAAGATGGTACCTTGTTTTCCTTCCAGTCAGTGTCTGAAAGGAGCTTCTATGAAAATAGAAGTACATCAAGAAAGTAATTTTTTAAAAATCTGTGAAATACCTATTTTTCCACATGCAAGGAATCCATCTTTCTAATCTGCAACTCCAATATTTATATCCTATCATTAGGATTTCTTTGGTTGCTACTGTAGTTTTAAAATTCCTGTTCATTGTCTTCAGCAAATCCAGATAGGGATCTACCAAACTTTGGCTTTGCCTTATATTTTGTTTTATTTCATCCTTTGTTATATACTTTATTATTGCTCTTAGCTTTTTCACTACATTTTCTTATTTCTGACTGCTGCTTTCAATATTTTGCCAGTGCTTTGTATTTTCTCCTTTAAGTGCATAATTACCACAAAATATCACTCCAATTCAGAGAAAATGTAGCAATGTACTGCATTTTTGGTGTATGAACACTGCGATAGACTCCCTAAAGGAAACCTAAGAAATCATAAATGCTTTGTTAGTCCATGCAAAGCATCCAACAGGAAATGAGATCTATACTAACATGTCAGTGACTCTGATGCAGCTTCAGTCCAAAGTTGAAGACTGCACCACTGCATTATCTTGTCTGCATCACACTAGCAAGAGCATGCACAGGAGGCATCAAAACTAGTCCAAGAATTCCCAGACAGAAACATGGATGTGTGTGACACGAGCTAGGTGTGCAGTCACCAGCGTGAGTGTCTCAGCATGCTGTAGTCATGCCACCTGTGAGCCTGACACAGCTCTGCTTGGCCTGATGGACATTGGCAAACCCCTGTATCCAAAAGTGGTTCACGGGGAGAGGGCCCATAGCTGATTCAGGGTGCTTCCACTCCTTCTTATCACCCTGCAGGTAGACTTGGCTTCCCTGGATAATTCTGCATGAAACAAGCATAGGAGAGGCAAATCCAGCCATTTTGAGACACCTACTATGTAAAAGAACTGCAGAAACAGTTTCTCCTATACTAAAGAAAGAACTACACAACAAAAAGAAAGAAGAACAAATACTCCTGATTTTCATCCACATACCTGAAAGTCATGAGCTTTTTAAACAAGATTTCATACTTACTTCCAACTTCAGTATTTCCCTTAGTGAGAATTCATCTCCACACAGCACATGGCCTGTCAGTCCTATCACAGGCCACTTTTCCCCCTTTCCACTTGGAACATGTATGATGTAATTTTTTCTTCTTTCAGTTTAGCTGATGGGGAGCTGTTGGCCTCTGATGCCAAATCCCTGTGCTTGAGTTTCATGAAAACAATGCCAAAATACCAGTTAGGCAGTATAGGACCTAGGATGCTCTGCAGAAACTCCTTGCTAAATTTTAAATAAAACTACTGTACTTGGAGAGGAAGCTATTAGATTTTAACAAAAGTCACCACATTGGCCAGCACTAAGGCCTCTTATAGCAAAAAACTGCAACCCAACACAGCACTATAAAAGGTATGAAGACAACTATTCTTGCAAACCAGTGATGAAAAAGTGGCATAGTTTCTTTATTATTATTTATTAATATTATTACTACTACTACCTCATTTTTATTCCTACCACTTCAGCCAGAGACAGTGAACAGCAGACAGTCAAGAAAGCTGAACAAAACTATAATTTCCATTTACCAACATTCACACAATTTGCTTTGGTCCAGATACCATGCAATCCCTGGTTTACCAAAACTAAAATATCTTTGTAGACAGACTCTGTACCTAAAAATAAGCCAGCAAGGGAATAAACACAGTAATAAAGAGATTTTCCTAATGTGTACATTTTTCAGAGAATTGCATAACATCTAGCAATAAAAATTTTCCAAGTTTTAACTACTCCTTCATTAGTTGTATTGTGCACTGCCTCCTCTCTTGTTTATGTTTCTGTACCATTACAGAGTCCTATTTGTGGACCCATTATATTTAGGCATCAGTACTCTGTTGAACAATACCAGATTTTGTGGTCTTGCAAACTAGCTACTGGTTGGACAAGAAGTGATACAGAGTCTGGGATTTTCTCAGTGTGGGAGTTGTCAGGCTTTCTGGATCAGAGATTCGTGATAACCATTCACATTTCTGTCAATCACGAGGTACCTTAAGCATTCACATTTTAGTTGAATGCACTCCAAAAGGAAGATTATTCCATAAACAACTCCTTGGACAGCTGATGATGTACTGCACTCAGGCTGGGAAGCAACTGGTTAGGCAGTATTTCATAAAAGCTCCAGGGGACAGAGTTTTTGGAATGAATCAGACAGAACCTATTAAAGAAATGCCTAGACTCTGCATCACTGTCTTAGGGTTTGGCTGCAAAAACCTTTGTAGGCTGTCACAAGCTCACTCTGCCCACACTCCAGGCAAGCACAAACTCTTTCCACCCTAGTCCAAACCAAGGAAATTTTGTTCTAGCAGCCATGCAGCTGTATTAGTACTGCGTGGATCCAAAGTGGTTTCTCCTGCATCTCTTAACAGGACTTCATAGCAAAGGCTCAGTATCCCTCTAGCCACAGCTTTCATTTTGGGCCTCTCATGGGTCCAATTACCTCACTGAACAAGCAGAGTATCACACAACACCATACAATAATGTATTTTGTATACTCTAATGTGGACAAAAGATGGGCAAACAGCATTCAAAAGTCCATTGCTTGAGACCTCTCAGCAAAAAATATTGCTGTACGATCCATCAGAAACAATCTTGTTTCTAGAGTCTGCTCTAGTTAGACAAAATCTTCTAATAGAGAAGAGAATTCTCCAGGAAAGGAGGCAAAACTATTTAGTCTAACAATTTTTTTCGAAGACAGAATTATGTTCTTCTTAAGAAAAACAACTTGTTAAGACACAGGTACATAATATTATGTTCTATTTCAGAAATATATGCAATATTATAATCTATCCTGTATGTTATACATCTGTTTTAACTTTACAGCAGGTATTGTCAGTGTATGACAGTTCTGCATTTAGCTCACCATTGGTGCTCTGTGCAAATTTGAGTCTAGTTGTTGAAGCAAAATGCACAGAAATTGGAGGAAACCCAAAGAAGATGAAGGCTGAACTACTTGGGATGGTCACATTCAGAAAAGTCCAAAAGACACTAGGATGAGTCTTCAATTATATGAAAAGTCTCCAGTAAAGAAGCAAATAACCTGCTCTCTTTATCCATAAGTCAGGAATTCATTCAGACATTAGGAAAACTTTCTGACAGTGAAGCACCCAACTGGATCACTGGGAGTGTTTGCCGGATCTGTGTCACTGAAGGTTTAAAAGAAGCAATTAAAAAACATAGAATCACAGAATCATAGAATCAATCGGGTTGGAAAAGACCTCCGAGATCATCAAGTCCAACCCTTGGTCCAACTCCAGTCCATGTACTAAATCATGGCACTCAGTGCCACATCCAATCTCAGTTTAAAAACCTCCAGGGATGGTGAATCCACCACTTCTCTGGGCAGCCCATTCCAATGCCTGATTACTCTCTCTGGATAGAATTTTTTTCTGATATCCAACATAAATTTCCCCTGGCAGAGCTTGAGGAAAGGAAATTGTGTTGCCTAGATGCAGTGCTGTAGACTTCTAGACCTCCAAACGTGCCTTCCAGGACTATTTTTCTGGGGTCTGTGTTTTCAGTATTACCACCTGAATGAAAAGGCCTCACTGAATAAAAGAGCAAGAATTCTCCCTCTGAAGACCCAAAGACCACTGTTAGCAAGCTCCAGCTTGTAAGTGGTAAAAACTTGAGAATAAGGCGTAGTGCCTGCAGACTTCCGTGGGTTAAATGCAAGTGTCTAGAGGAATTAACTGCTGCCCATTCCTGGTTTGCCACCATCACTCATGTGCTGGAAATGCAACTGCAGACATGACAAAGAAGCAATTATCCCAACAAAATCAGTTATTACCAGTGATTCATATGGTAATGATTGCGATGAGGATGATGATGGTACTGCTCAACTGTAGTGAGGATGATAATAACCAGTGTTTTAGGGGACGGATTACAGGTTTAATCAAAATGAATAGTTTATCACAGATAATGAATTTTACAGGGGAATATGGTCCTAGAAAAATGCCTTGGTCTGAATGCCTGAAAATTACATTGATTTAAGTAGGGGGCTACCATATTTGCACTATTCATTTAGAAGAAGAGAGAGTGCAGCATTTTTATGTAGATATTCTCTGCCATCCTTAAAAATGGGTATTAATGTCATGATCATGGTAAGGAGAGCCATTACAGAGTACCACATCTTTACTAGTATGACTTTTATAAGCTCTAAAATTTTACTTGAGTCCCTTTTATTGCCTGACATAGGAAGAAAAAAACTATCCACATGCTAACATAAAAATAAGATTTGTGAACATCTTGTGAAACTCACAAGCAACAAAGATCCTAATTCAGGAGAATATTGAGGCTTCTCTTATTACATTGGTATTTAAGCACAAGCATTGATGAGAGAGAAGCTCTCTCAAACAAAGAAAAGAATGGAGAAATTCTGGAACAGTATATTATTCATCAATAAACTTGTTAAGCATATTAATTTTCCAGAACATGCCCTTTTTCCTAACAAAGAAAACAAACAAACAAAAGGTTAGAAAACTCAATTTATATGTTGCAGGGGGTAGCTAAGGAACAAAAAATGAGAGACAATGATGTGATAAGAAAAAACTCAAGAGACATTGCTGCTTCAAGAGAACATCACTTTATTCACCAAAAGAAGTAGATCTAAGCTAATAGTGTATCTCCTTTCCCATTCATTTAACTTTTTCTTGTATAGTTTGCATGTTGAATTCTCTGTAAGACTCGTCTGATTCTTGTTCGTGCTATTTTGCTACCATTGTTGATTTCAAACCAGGTTCTGCTTTACTTCACCAAGTGCCCTCCAAATTCAAACAAGCTGCAGAAATGCTGAAATCAATACATGCCTCTTGAAGGATAGATCTTTTGTAACACAAAGGGGAGAATGACTAATAGATTACTGGAGCCTTAACAAAACCTCAGCAGATCCCCATATGGTGCACTGCAATTAAAAAAGTAGGGGATGGATTTATAATTTTTGGGTGGAGAAAAGAAAAAGAAAAGAAAGCATTTTGGACAAGAAAATGAGTGAAATGGAGACAGAAGTGATGTGTGGCCATACACCAGATAGAAACCCTTCTTTCTGAGCCTTTCATCTCCGGGTCACTGATTCCAATCGAGCCCAGGTCGATAGCGAACAAAAATCATTTTAATCTGATGGCTGTTTGCTGACCTATGTGAAATGAACTGGTTGTGGCAGTCCACTTCCCAGCTGACAGCTTTCCCCATCATCAAGGCCATTGCTACAGGTGGCAGTAATTGGTGCTTTTTGGAGCTAAAAGGCTGAAGAATGGAAAAATCAGTAGGGCTGAACCACCTCCTCCTCTTGTTCAGCTGCTCCCTTCAGGTGAGTGCTGAGGGACGATGCGGGAAGTTGGCACTGCTGTTGCCTGCACCACATCTGCTCTTTGAGCCAACAAAAGACTTCAGGGTAAGGGGGAGTCCTCTGAAGTGGTAGAGACCTCTTAAGAACACAGATTTCTTGGGGAGGATGTGAGGTAGTAAGGCCCCAGGCCTGCAGCACTCTGCAGGTGGATACCATTGTTTGTTGGTGGCCCTAGGGAAGGATGTTGGTGCATATACAGGATTTTGAAATGACCTGTCAGGCTTATCAAGCCCAGTCCCTAGGGCCTGATGGTCCATAGTTACAATTCTGCCTGCAAAAGAGAAGCAAGAAGGCCTAAGTCCAACTTTCATTGATTTCAGTGGAAGGACATCTAGGCTCACTCGCATGCAGATATGTCCTAAGGATTTAAATAGCATTTTTGTAGAATTTGAATTTTTAATGAAACAAACGCATGGGAGGGGGGACCTGAGAAAGTGAGCTGCATCTGATATGTTAAAATAGTAATGGAAGAAAAAAAAAGATGAACTTTGAGAGCTTAAAAAAATAATGCCCTGGAGAGGATAGTTTTAACCTTTAATTCTTTTAGAATTTCTCTGAGCAGCTTATACCTTCCCTGTTGTGAGGACATAATGTACTAGGAAGAGGATATTATGAGGAGGACTTTCAATTACACTTTAAGCCACAGCCACCTACCTTGTGTCCCCTAGACGCCTCCTGGAAATGATGATTTTACCATGGGACATCAGAGATGCCAGGATGGTTTGGCTAACTGAGGCACCAACAGACGCTCCAAAGCCTGCCCACATGGTGCTGGACAGTGATGTTTCAAACAACGTAAATCTGTGCCTGCCCCACTGCAGACAAGAGAGAAAGTGGTGAAGGGTGTCAGAACTGCCTGCAGAGCTGTGAAATAAAACCTCTCAAAGTGGAAAATCCATCTTGTGAGTTTCTGGTTTCTCTTTCCAGGTACTCTCTTGGTGGAAGGATCCATGCTGCAAGAGGATTACCTGGCGTCTGAAACAGCTACTCCCAACATTGGACTTCACAAGATGATTGTATGATAGTGCAGATATGAGGCATAGATGTGTGGGATAGGGATGAGGAAGGAAAGAAGCCTGAAAATATTAGGAGAAACCTGTATTTTGCACATGTCTTGTGCAATTAAGTCTTTATGGTATGTGGTCCTCTCACATATACACAAATGACCTTTTCAGCACCCATATCAAGCCTCATTGTTACTTGGCAGACTGGGCACTAAGGAAAATAACATCTCAGTTCTCAAAGTGGATTCAAGAAAAAGATCTGGTGATCCCTCATGTAGTGCCCTCCTGAGCTCCCACCATTCCCTTTCCTTCATCAAATGGACTGTGGCTGGAGGCAATCTACGTGGAAGGCTGGAAGTGGTCCTCACTGTCTAAAGAGTGGGAATACTCAGAGTATCTCCAAAATCTGAAAGGAAGCTGTTTGTGGCTGAAATTACTTGGAAGGCCATAGAGGAGATAATGGTCTAAAGTTATATCCCACCTACCCTTGAGAAGGCTGAAGAGCAAGCACTTTGAGAACTGTAAATGAGAGATCCATATTATGATAACCAAACTAGCTGGGCTTTGGCTCCAGTCTTGTAATCCCTAGGATCCTTTCTCTGTTTAAATGAAGTTAAGCTCACTTTGCTCAGAGGTTTACCAGTAGGGGAGATGCAAGGTTAGTTTTGCTGCCAAGGATAAAGAGTTAGAATAAATGTCTTGCCACAGGCAGGGAAGAGATGTGGCAGAGCTGGGATGTAGAGCTTATGGGATGAGCCCCTCTCCACAGTAAGCTGTGGGATATAAGGTTTGTGATTCACAGAAGGCTGAGGATTTATATAAAGAGGAATGCCATTCACAGAGCCTCAAATGGTAAACTAAAGCATACATGTATATTATGTGATAGTCTTCATCTTTCAGAATATAAACCAGAACAAAATATTCAGGGCTAGGTAGAAACATCATCCAGAGATTAATTGCACCTGTGAAGTTACTGATCTTCCTCTGAATTATTTGATTTTTTCATAAATTAGATCAGTACTCTGATAAATAGGCTGCAAATGGAAGAATGCTGTTTCAGCTGGACACAGAGAAGTTTCCACAGTGGCTCAAACCTCTGCTTCATTTAATTCAGTACCCCAGTGGAGTCACCAGCACATGCTTCTTCAGGAGCTTTTACACCCCTGTAATAAACAGTTCGGTAAGAATATACCTGCTTTGAGCTGTTTCTGTCTAAATACTGCAATATTGTCACCTCCTCAGAATTTGGGTGAGCCTCAGTGAATATTCATAACTTGTAAGCTATGGGGTTTAGAACACTGGAGTTTTGCAGTAATTGGGAATTACATGAGACCACCTACTTCATTAAAACAAAATGAAAGACAGAGTCAAAGCCAGGCCTGCAAAGGTAAACAGTGCATGAATTCACTGCCTCCATATTTAAAGCCTTCAAAGCCTTTCAGTTAAAATCCTTTTCCGCTCTGGATCTCAGCATGAGTCTGGCTGCGGGGAGGTTTTGTGTGGTGGCCTGTCAGCTTCCATCTCCAACACAGTGAAATTCAACTAATTGTAAGTGCACATTGCTTCAGGCATACACTGCACACTGCCACTCGGGCCATGCACACGTGCCATGACCCCATCCACCTACCGTAGAATGTGCTGTTCTCTCCACACACACACACACGCACACACACTTCTCTTTTTTGTTACTTACAATCACTGAAAAGATGACAAGCCAGAGCAAGGAGCAGAGAACCCCCTTGTGTTTCTGCAAAAATCTGTATGGAGGCATTTATTCCAACAACTGCATATGTGCCAAGAATTTCAGCAATCATTGAATTGTTCCTCCATTAATGAAAAAGGGCTAGCCAGAGAGCACAGTGTGAAGCTGTGCCTGCCTTCAGGCTTTGATCTTACCTGCTGAATCTGACCTCTCTGCCATGTCAGGCTCTCTGCATTGCAGCCGAGGATCAGAAAGCATCAAGAGAAAAAGAGGAATAGAAAAACTGGGAAGACCTCACAGCTGAAGACCTTCCATGACCCAAAATGGCCTCTCTTAGTGCTTATCCTCCGTTGCTTGTGAGGTTCTGTAAGGTCCATAGGAATAGTATATAGTCACAGATTATAGGAAAACTGTTCCCAGCAGGCTTTTGTTCAGCACATTCTCATTCTCCAGAATTTGCCATCTGAACTTCACAAAAGGTATCGGAGTTTGTTTCTATTTCTGGTTTGGATAGACCAGGCATTATTTCTGTCAAAGTAGGGTTTCTTTGCTCACTCCTTAGACTAGAATCTTTTTCATCTGTTTAATTTTGGCTATCATCTTGATAATCACAGATTACCAGAGATGAACTACTTGCACGAATACCATCATTTTCAACTGGACTCTGTTCTGAGGGGGGACAATATCAAAGTATGTTTGCCTTCCTCTCCCCACCCAAATTTCCTAATTCTACCCCTGAGAGAATCATTTGCATTACTTCTGCTGCTGCCAGTTAATCAGCAAACTGCTATGGCTACAAACCATCACTTTTTGTGTCTTTGTGTGCTCAGTGAGTAGCAATCACTCACTTCACCCCACGCAGCATCCTTTGTATGGCCTTGATGTCTTGGGGTGCAGTAAGATCCAGACATACTGAGAGATCCACGCCATTTGGGTATTCAGGCAGAGCACAGATGTCTCCAAAGTTCAATGAGCCTGGCCTGGAGGCAAGGGCCTGCCCCCAGAATCCTAAAGCTCCTGTAGCAGTGGGGGGATTTTAGGGAACTTTCTGATCCAGTGTTCAGAAGCTGAGTGATGCTAGGTGTCTGCCCAGAAATGGGGAACTGAGTTTCTGAATTAATCTCTTTGTGCCTCAGTCTTCTTTAGCTTTTGTGTAAGGTCTTGGAAGGGACCATTTCAGTTCAGCCATATGCCTTAATTGTGTGTTAGTACCTGATCTTTCACTGGTGACTTGAGATGCCACAGTTGAATGCTGTGTTAATAACATTAATATTTGATTAGTTGTTATCATAACTTTCAGGCTGATCCTCATGAAGGTAAGTTCAGTTCTGAGCAACCTTCCTAATGTGACTAGTTTTTTATTTTTTCTGTTACTCTACTACAGAAGTGTTTCTTGTTCCTCAGATCATCTGCTAGCTCTGCTCTCATGATCAGTTGACCTCTGACACTATAATTCAATACTGCTTCAGTGACAATAACAATGAAATTCAATCACACAAGATCAACAATTTAAATAAATAGTTCTGATTGCTCTAAAAGAACTCAAAATCCAAAAGACTTTCACTGCCACTCACTGCTGAACCTCACCACTTATGGTCACCTAATTATGCAACACTTTTCTTCCCAAACCATTGCACCTGAACTGCTGATTATACTGTCCTTGGAGTGCTGTGTGCTCTTTGAAGGGCTGTTTGCCATCTCTATGAGGTTGCCACTTGGTTGCTGATAGAAGTGATCCCATTGCTATTTCTACTATGTTTTAGAGAGAATCAAGTGCTAATGTCCAGGGCTGCGTCCACAACACTGCAAGAAGTACAAGTGCAACAATTTCCTTTTTGGAGATGGGAAACTGGAGCAAAGCAGTTATCCCAAAATCTTGTCCTCATTTCAGTGTAAGAACTATGATCCAGGAGTACTAGACCTTTCCCCTGACTGTGGGAACACCCTTCTCCAAAAATAAATGCTAGAGATGAGAGATCTGAGGAAGATAATAGCTGCCACTAGCTTTGTCAGGAATTCATTAGTTAAAGGTAAGACAGTCTCAAAAATATTTGAAGGAAGAATTCAGTTTAATTAAATTAATTTTAAAAATCATAGAGGAATTCATAGAAGGAAACAGAATATGGTGATGTGTGTAGTGTATGTGTGCATGTGTGCCAGACAGAGAGATATAGATAGGGATATCAATACATATATACATGTAGATGAATATATGTGTATGTGTGTGTGTGTGTATGTATATATATGTATACACGCACAAATATATATAGTCTCTCCCTAACTGAAGTGTTATTAATAGCTTTATTGCTTCACTTCTTTATTTCTTGTGCTTTGATAAATAAATTTTTTTTAAAAATCATCCCAAACACTGGATTCGAGTGAATTTTTCTTGAACCTTTCGGTGTTGGTACAAAGTGTTCTGGATTTTTTTTTTAATAGAGCAAAGGCAGCCTCTAGACACAAAGACAAAAAAACCTAGTGTGCCAGTGAATTCTTATTTTGAGGAATTAAATGCTAGGGACCTGTGGCTTTTTACTGATCTTCTGCAAGACATGAGTTCCATCCACATGGCTTCACAAGGTAAAAAATGGCACCATAGCAAACTGGAGGCACAAATTCTCACTTGGCCTTAAATGTCTTACCCATTTGAACTCACACTTCCAAGAAGAGATTACAATTAGGAGCACACAGATTACATAACATTGAGTGGCTCAGCTGATCCTCATATGTATCCAACAGGTTTTGTGTTTCTGGAAGTAGTTATTCAAGAGAGTTAGGTCTCCTTCCTTTAAAGGATACTCTAGGTCATATCGAATGGGTTGTCTCAGAGCACCTCACCCACTGTGTGGGCAGAGAGCCAGTCTCTAACACCAAAGCACAGAGGGAAATGTAGGAAGCGCAGCCCAAAGGAATGAAGAAAATAAATTGCATGTCCTCACATGTCCTTCCTTACACAGGTCCTCAAGAAGGGCCAGGCCCACTCTTCTCACAGATTTCTCAGAGTCCTGACTCTCATCTCTTGCCTTAACACTGATTTCTACAAAATAATATCAAATTTTACCAACCAGGAAACTCTCAGACGATGTCTTTTTCTGACAACTGAGCCAGTGCAGGGGAGCAAATGGCTTTCCACACTTTGAATTCACAACTCATTTGCCTATGGTTATGCCTGGATTGTTCCTTGAACATTCTGGATACAAAGGCAAAGCCTTTTCTCACAACAGGGCAAATTCACTTACCTGTTCTCCCCTGCAGTTGCTCTATGGTTTCCCTGAGAAGTCAGAAATGCCTAGAGTGATTGCTAGTATGGTTGATTTTTGCCATGTTGACAGTAAGTGGGAGTCATAATTAAGCAAATAGTGACTCTTTCATGTTGTACCTTTCTCTTGCAGCTTAAAGACATTTTTCATCTCTCTCTCCTGTCATGCTTCTTCCAAGGTATCTGTATAGTATAAAACTCACAATTACTCCACCACTCTTCTATTCCTAATCTAAATAAGCAGTAACAGCTGAGGTGTAGGGATTATTTTTTAAAGAGTTACTGACAAGTCAGGAGGAGCTGTTGGTTTGAGGTGCAGCAGAAAATTAACCTTCAGCTAGTCATTAATCCCCAGGAAATGTCCACCCTGCGGACATTACTGTTCTTACAATGAAAAGTGTTATATAAAAACAAAGTGTAATTATGAGGGGGAAGAGGGGAAAAAATTATTTTTCTGACAGTAAGTGACCTCCGAATTTTATTTGGTTTTGATTTCCTTTTCCTATCAGTATTAAACATAAGGAGAAAGAAAGAACACTGGGTTGCTTTAAACCATTGCTTCCCTCATATGTAACTCCATTTCTACAGGCAAGGGGGTTTTTGGTTGTGTTTGGTTTTCTTGTGGGCTTTTTTTTTGTTTCTCTGAATACTGTTTATTTAAGTAATTGTTGGCTCTTTTCCTGTCCTTTGTTGACCCCAGGAAACAACTTTTTTTTTATGTGTTTCCATTCTGGGATTTCTATTATCTACTGAGTTGAGCTGGGTGTACCTCAGTGAACAGGCCCAAAAGAGAAGGAGAAAACTGAAATTACTCTTGAGCTAAAGTCAACTGGTTTTCCAATCTGAGGCCCAAGTAAACCATCACTTGAATCAAAGCACTTAGAAGGTAGTTTACAAGCCTACTTCCCAAGAACAAACCAGGATGCAGTGTTATCACCTTCATGAAGTTAAAGGAGGTGGTTTTACGATTTAGTGGAAAGAAGCCATGCTGTTAATTAGTTGCATTTATTTGACAAAAAAAAAAGTAGAGGAGGGTGAAAAGGGGAAAGGAAGTTGGGAAAGCAAAACAGAACAGAAGGGAAAAAATCTTTATGATGAGGTGCTGGGCAGGATGAAGGAACAAAAGGAAGGCTTTCTGCCTGTCTCCTGATATTTTCCAACTCAGCAAAAAAATCCATTGTGTAGCTTAAGGGGGAAAAAAAAGTTAAAGTTGAAAGCTTAGTGTGTGAAAGCAACTGCTCAACCATTGTGTAATATGGGCTAATGTAATGTCACTGTTTCCCCATGATGTGAGTTGCAATTTTTGTTCCAGTTGCTGTGGTCAATGTTATCACTTTCACTTTTCAAAAGGGGGCAAGGGGGTGCATGGAGATGGTATTTCTCTATAACCCCACTGCCCCTTCTCCACCCCGAATCAAATACTTCTGTTAGGACGTATCAGTGCTGACCAGATGTCACTGACTTTTTTTTTTTTTGCATGTGTCCCTTAACAGCTGGCAAGAATATCAGCTCAAATTATTCACCACAAGCACACTCAGTTTGTCTCCAGATAAAGGGATTTGAAATCCTGGTTGTCAGAGAGGGATGCTGAAAACTGTGGAATGGATTTCTTTGGGCAGAGGGAATACTTCTCAAAGAACTTTAAACAAGTTGAGGATGGTCATGACTAGCATGCAAAACAAAAGAGATCCCTCAGGGTTGGCAATTCATGTTCTCAGATAATGTTTCAGCCTAGGATGGTTTATTGGAACCACTGCAGAGTGGATTGTTCATAACAATCAGTAATTCTAAATGTAGAGCCGCATCTTGTTTTGGTCATGTTAATTGAAAAAAAAATTAATCTTAAATGTGGTTACAGATAAGAAATACAGTGGGTGGATAGTAGATAGAGACTGCTGTGCCTGGATGCTCTAGAATTGCTTTGGACCATATCCAAATGTATTTGCAGCCTTGACCTACAATCTCTTCATCTTCCAAATAATTTGAGGGCACAAGGCAGTGCTGGGTTTTCAGTGGAACCACACACAGCCCTGGTGTCATAGGGCTCTGGAGGCAGCAGTGGTGATGCAGCAAGAGGCACCACTCCCAGAACCATACTCTGAGTACCATGGTGAACAGCACACAACAGGGGCTGATTTATCCTCATAGATCATAAGCTAATGACCCTTGTCACCAATGTCAGTGAGGAACATTACCTTCTGCCTAGCCATAACCTCTCCTTATATTTGGAGTTATATCTGCTTTTCTCTTTGAAACTGTCATAGGTAACTGGTGTTGTACAGAATAGTTTTGTGTTCTCCGTCAGTATGGCTCTGTTGCAAAATACGTGTGCTTTCCTCATGTGAGTAAAGTTAATTAAGTGGCTCCCTACATGGAAGTCATGGCACAATACAATTATTTTTAACATTATCTTCAGACAAGTGAAAAAAAAAAAGATCAGATAAAGATAACTCAGAGTTTCTGAACACTCACAGACAGTGGGGATGCAAATCAAAACTCTTCAGATCTGCCTCTAAACCAGAATGAACCATTGTGCTTATTTCATACATCATTTGGTGATGACTTTAAATAACCACTTTAAAAGAAGGAGACAAAGAATTTTAATGAACAGTAAGGACAGAAACTAGCCTTGGAAGAGTATGTAACACATGACATGGACCCGGTATGTTAATGTTGTGCTTTGTCATATTAAGGCTTGTATTCTATTATTTCTTGGTTCTACTCTTACTGCAGAGATCCTCACTATTGATATGAACAAGAATGCTTCTCTAAAGCATACTAAACTCTTGAAATTGTTCTTAAATTGTTAATTGGTGCTAAATTCCACAGGTGAACTACATACTGTGTTTCAAGTCCTCTTAGTTTTGTCTTTCTGGCAAGCAAGTAGAAGCTGATTCACTGTTCCGTGTATATTATATGTTCAGTATTTACCTACTCCTTAAGAAGGAAACCCTAGCATTTTGTCATTACATGGAAGCCTTTCTATATGCCTCATCACCTCCACCAACCTCTGCAGTCCATTCACTTATGAGCCTATCTGTTTTGAAATGCACAGATGGGAACTAAATGTGGATTCTGTCCATTTTAGGATGCGGAGAGATGGGGCTCTAGAATACTGGAAAGGCAGTCTTGGGTGACCTAGATTTCTGTAAGAAATTCTAGCTCCAGCTGAGTCAATGCCAGCATTACCACTGGCTTCAGAGGGGCCAGGATAGGAGCCCGTGGGACTTCATTTTTGAGCTAAAAATGAGATATTATGGTACTTAGCATTTTTTTCTGAAGTGGTTTTAGATGCATGTAAAAGTAAATTATTATTTTGTTTGTTTCTCTGATGGCCCCAGGGCACAGAGCAGATGTTTACACTGAGCTGTCCTCAGTGACTTTTAAATTACTTCATCACTGAAAAATAGCAACAGTGCCAGTCTTTCTTGTGACATTCAATTTCATCATCCTTCACATGCTTATAAAAAACAACTTTAGGGCCAAATATACATAGCACTGGAACCACCATCTCCAGATACCTCAGATAAAATGAAAGAGAAACATGGAGAGGTAAAGGGGGAAGAGGAGGGTTAATAAAAGAGTGAGAGAAAACAAGAAAGAAATGGGAAGAAAGAAAGAAATTAAAGAAAGCAAGTAATTTTTGTAACTGAGAAGCATTGTAGTTTGGATTCTCCTCAATTATTGATGGCCTGAATCTCAAATATTAATTTAGCTTGATTCTTAAATCTGTTTTACCTTAGAAATAATTGGGTAGCACATTATTATAAAAAGGAGAAAACATTCCTCAAATGTCTTACAGTGGAGCACTACTGAAAACTTCTGATTCCCCCAACAGAAAACCTATTTAAAAAAAGACAAGTCATTAATCAGTAACAGCTGCTCCCAGCACCTGTTATTTATTCCAGTCATTAACACTTCCTTCAGCATTTCTGACAGAAATGGGTATCTTTTTTAACTGATAGAAAAGTGATCTTTGGAACATCCCCAGAACTTGGTGGATACATTTGATCTACAATGTGTGTTTACAGCTTACCCCAACATGGTATCACAGCTTTTCTTTTTCACTTTTAGGTTCTTTATTTTAGATGTAGGTTTAAAAAGCAGCGAATATCCCATATCTTTTGCTGAATGCTTACTTGGACATCCTCTAATTTTTCATGTGCCCTGGTTAGCTGGTCACAGGGGTAGAGAGAGGCACACAGTGACCATGGTGTGTGTAGACGTCCCAAAGGATTGTCAACCAGCACAGCCCCCCTAGAACTTCAGATGGCTTACAAACTGGTGTTTCAGTGCTACAAGTGTTGTGATGTTTTTATGTCAGTTTTGTCTCCATCTTCCTGCTCAGATCAAGTCCAGCCAGAGTCCTTCACAGAGCTGTGGAGGAGGTTTCTCATCTGCTTTCCCCCACTCTATCCCTGCCTGAAGGAACAGGGTTCTCCAGGCAAAACCGTGCCTTGCCTTACCTCTTCATACAACAGCCCTTGGCCACCTCTTGCTCTCTCCCTGCTCAGTGCAAGAGGCATACAAAAGTCTTCTGGCATAGCAGAAAAAAGCAGGGGAAATCAAACAGCAACAAGCATTGTTTAGAAGCACTTTTCCTTTATATCCATTACCTGTAGGCTTCCAGCACCAAGGCTAGTTTTGGGAAATCCTACCTTCCGCAGTCACCCAAAACCCTCCTGTGCACATGCAGAAGTTAGCTCTGAAAGTCCAACCAGCTCTGTCAAGCCTGGTTTGAAAACCTTACGGTAAACACTAATATGTAAAATAAAATAACATGCAAAAAATATGTAGATGGGATGTCTGGGGACATGGTTTAGTGGTGAACTCATCAGTGCTGAGTAAACAGTTGGATTTAAAGATAGTAAAAGGCTCTTTTCCATCCTAAATGACTCTCTGTTTCTGTATTTCTGTGCACAGTAAAACACAGCAGCAGTGAACAAATGTAAGCATACATATAATATTGCTGCTCTTTGTCACCTTTTTCTAGTGGTCTCTTTTTTACTTAATAAATGTTTGTCAAATCTGTTCTGTTTTATGTTTATTCACAGTCAAAAACATTAAGATTTGTAGTGATTTCCTACCACCCTTTGATAATGCTTTTCATCTGAAAGCCACTGTTTTCACTTAAGACTGTTGAAGTTGTGGCAACATTTCTGTTAGTCTTGGGGTTTATAATGTTGTTCTAGTAAAACGTATGCATGGAGTTGGATTTAGGAGAACATTGTTTCTTTAATACAGATAGATAAAGAAAGCAGTGTATTGTATTTATCAAAAGGAAATGTCAGCAGAACTTTATAGTCTGGTAATTAGATAACACAGATAAGTCTGCTAAGTTTGTGTGCTCACAACTGCCATTCTAGATAACACTTCCTGAAGTCAATTAGAAGAACTTACACAACATCGTACATTTTTCATAGCTCTTTTCTTTAAACTGATGAAAGAGAAAGAAAGGGAGAAAGAGAGAGAGAAAGAGAGAGAGAAAGAAAGGGAGAAGGGGAAGGGGAAGGGGAAGNAGAGCATTGGGCATCTAACTTTTCCAAAGACATCCGCAATTGCAGAAGTAGCAGCTGTGCCAAACCATCACTACTGTAGGCCAATGGAGAATTCCACAGGCCCTTTGATTCAAACTAAGGTAAAACTAGGCTGAAGTGAGAGGCTAACATTTTTCAGACAGGTGGCCTTTGTAAACACATCCATTCACATGTATGGAAAATCTTGTAAAATAAAATCTCTTAATGCCTTAAAAAGATAGGCACACAACTAATTGCCAAATTACCTTGGATACAGAACTTGGATCATGCTGATGGCCTGATTCTCCTTCATACAATTTTTATTTTAATGTAGATGAGGTATTTTCACTCTATGCCTGTTGAAAGCATTCTGAATTATTTATATTAATGATAAAGTATCATGATAAAAGTTCATACTTCATAACATTTTGTTCCCCATGTAATTAGTTGTTCATGAGGATACCAGTTTGTTCTTATCAAAGCTATCATTGAAAGAATTTTCTGACATATGGCCAAAAATGCAGTTTGCTTATATGAACCACAATCTTCCTCAGGCCACTACAGTGCTACTTAGGGCCAGAAAATAGGATAGGAGGGACAACTTATCTTTAAAGATGTTCACATTCTAAATCAAAATCAAAAGTGAAATATACAACTTTTTAATTAGACAAAAGTCCCAGATCACTTCTATTTTGGGGTAAAAAAAAAAAAGGAAGTTTTCAGATAATTTGTTTGTCTGCTGGGAAACACTTGTTTATCACTTTGCTATCTTGCTTCATGAAGAAAACGAAACTTATAAGAGTTTTTTCAAGAGGATATTTCAGTTTACCATAGCTGAAAAACAGTTTCCTCACTGAAAATCTTCTTTGTAAAAATATTGACTTGTAAGTGTTATGGGGAAACATAGTTTTCTGATAGGCAAAAATTCTGATTAGAAATGATCATCCACTGCCACCAACATGAACATCTTGGCAATGCTGGGAGCAGAAATGCCTCTGCAGCACATGTCATCCCCACACTAAGGGCTGCTCAAGGCTGGCAATCTGCTCTATCCTTTCCCACAGAAAGTGCTGTCCTCACAAAGTTCCAGTTTCATGTCACACAGGTCACTCTGGTTCTGATCCTTTCTGCTGCTCAGCCTTCAGCACCCTGGGAAAATACCATGTGGAGATATATGCACTAATTTGCAGTAAACACTCAAGCCTTGTCTGAGCAGCTATGTATTTTTTGAATAAGATGAACAACCATGCTCTGGAGAATACAATGGTATAAAGTTACTTTTACTAGCACACTTTAGACAAATAAACAAGGGAAGGGAAGGTATCTGCACTGATGTATGTGAGCTTTCTTTCAATGTAGCTGCATCCACATTGGCCATTCAGTTGGTATAGTTTTATACCATAAAAAAAAATTACCCCCAATATATATAACCCATTCATAGAGAAGATTTTAAAGTAAGCAATGCTAGTTGATATAGTTGTACCTGGATAGTGACAGGAGTCACTGGCCCTCCCAGTTACCCCCACAGCTGATACACAGTGTTCCTCATTATGTCAAGAAGCAAAGTGTTCCTGAACACAGCACTAAGATGCTCCGGCTGCACCAGTCTTGGGAAATTGAGAAGTTCTTGGTCAAAGTGCAATAATTTGTCTGGTTGCATTGCTACAGTGAAGCCTACCAAGTTTTTGTTCCCAAGTTATCAAAGTCCTAGGCTGTTCCAAGGTACAAAACAGGAACTACCTCCCACAGGCAGGCAGTCTGGGGGAGCAAGGCAGTTTAACACTACGGGTGAAGACCAATCCATACCAACTGGCTGAAGGGCCAGAGAGCAGCCCCAGTAGTGCTGAATTCATCGATGCAGGAAATGAGGCTGCAGCAGCTGGAAAAAAGACCAACAATGCTCCCTCTTAAGAAAAAAAGCTATTTTATTACAAGGATGCTGTGACCTCCAGTCCCATCTCCCACACCTCCCTACCCCACTGACCAGGCAGCAGCCCCATGTGACACCAGGTCCATTGTTCACCTTTGCTTCACTGAGAGCATCCAGATCACCTGTCATGTTGTCACAACAGTAGGCTCCATGTTTCATCTGAAAATCTGCCTCACAATGCACATTCAGTCTTCTCCAGCCAGATTCTTGATTTCCCTGATTTGCATTGTAGGTAGCACAGACTCAGGCAGAAAGCCAGGTCTTAACAGCCAGGTGAAAAACGTAGTTCCCAAGTTGAGAAAGGAACAGAGAGGCTCCTCATTCATTTGACACAAGTAGACAGCAGGCATCAGAAGAGACTACTTCTGAGTTTGGGATTTGGCCTAGAAATAGTTATCAGGGAATTTTCTTTGAAATACATTACTTTGGATGCCAGGTTATAACAACATGGAGGTTTCCCAGGGTCTGTGAGTAAAGAATTCCCATCTGTATAATTTCTGCAGTTTTCCTCCTTGATCATCATAGTTCTAAGCTGAGTTTAATCTGTATCTCTACCTGTAAAATGGTTTTGCTGTAAGAGAGACTACCGCAGCAGAGACAAATACATACCTTGATTACAGGTGCTGATCTGCAAGAGAAGGCTGATATCGCTTTGCCCCCCCATATTAACACTGCCGTGTGTGGCATCCTTTCTGGCCCATGGGCACACAGCAGTATCACACACGCTCTGCACACACTGCACATACACTTATACCCCCACAGCTGCCTCCCTCCCCCCACCAGTTTGTCTCTTCGCTGCCAGCGGAGGGTTTGCATATCCTCTCTGAGATGATGGATGTTTCAATTGTGATGGGGGTCTCTATTCCATGCAAGCATCTGAAAGTGTTTGCAAAAATAGCTTACCACATCACAGACAAGCAATCTGATGTGCAGAAATTGCTTGTCTTACTTGCCTTACTTGCCTTGAAGAGTATTTAAACATTCCCTACCACTATGGTATTCTTTCACAGGCACAAATGACCTTCCCTCTGTTAGAACAACCAGGAGGCCCTCATTTTCCTAAGGTCCTGGAAAGATTAAGTGACACAGGTCCAAGGTTGCACAGGAAGTCTAGAGGGAATGCTGAAAATAGAAGGGGGCCCTCCTTAGTCCATCTGCAGTGCCTTGACCACAAGACCATCCTTCCTCTCCCAAGGTTACACATCGGGTCTGTGGTGGAGCCAGGAATAGCACCCAAGTTTCCTGACACAAGTTGTCCTTCTGCAGCATGTATGAAGAACAAATATCAGTTTAAATCAATTTATAAACCTGTGTCTTGCAATTAAACCTAAGACATGCTGTCTGAACCCTAAGTTTCCTAAAATCAAAAGCTGTGACACACTCCACTTCAGAAATACCCTTCCACAACCAGGGCAGGTAATACCTCCCCGCAGCTAACCTCTGCTGCTGCTTCAATGCCTCTAACTTTCTGACCTGTCTTGTCTGTGCCAACAATGCAAATGCCACTTGCCACAGAGACACAGGTTTACTGGCAGAAGTGTGGACTGAGGGGTGCCCTCTTTGGCCATCCTGTTGAGAGCTGGCACCAAACAAGGAGACCAAGTCCTCCCTGGCTGCTGCAGGGTGGAGGGGAGGAGATGCTGCAGGCCAAGGTGGGGGCATGAAGGGATAGTGCCACAGTGACAACCTGAGGAGGGACCCCAGGCCCCCGAAGTCCTGGCACAGTGCAAGGGCTGGCACCTGAGGGATGAGCTGCCCAGGAGACAGACCTGGCTAGGGCAGCCATAGGCTTTTGTATCCTCTCACCGTTGGGGACACACACTGCATCAGTACGTGCAGCTTCCATGGGGAGAGACAGAGATGTGCTGTGTCAGGAGGGGCACAGTGCCATGTGTCCCTGCAGTTCACTGGAGGCTTTCCATTAATTTAATGGGCTTTGGATCGGGCCCTGAATTCTCAGCTGTCCCAGCTAAATGGACTCCCCAGGCAGGCTCTCCTCTCATTTTAGAATGAGGAGGCCTTTCAGAGACCTTGCTGACCAGGAGGCTCCTGCCGTTCATTGGCAGCAGAGCTTCCATCCTGGACTGAGTAGAGCCCCATCACTGCCCCTTGCCCACAGTGTGTACCACCTGCACATGTGGCTCTGCACCTGTGTCTGCCATCCTCTCTCTGAAGCAAAGACATTCACATCTTCCACTCCCTACCCAGGTTATCCTGTTTGTATCCCAGGAAGGCCCAGGTACTAAAGATGAGGAGTGTAGCTTCAATGCTCCACACAGCATACCTCAACATGCTCTGCTCACCAAGAAACCCATATACACACGCAATCAGGTTTGGGGGACTTAGTAAACCTGTGGAAGAAATAAATTCTGCATGTGACAGTAGCCCCAACCCTTTTCAAGACAGAAATGGAAGAAGTCGTTAGGCTGATCAATGTAGCCATCACTTCAGGAGGTGCTTCAGAAGGACAGGACAATGCCCTGGTTTTTGCCCACAGTATATTTTCTGTCACTCACCAAGCTCAGCACTGCTGATAATTTGCATGTTTGGACAAACTGAGCTTTCCAAAGCTGTTTTATTTTTAAATAAAGATAGGTAGATGTCAATGCTGTGCCTCTTCACAAGATCAAGGAGCAATGTGCTTTTCCAAACCTTTACCTGACACTGTCTTAAAGTAGTACTTGCTGTAGTACCAAAGACCTGACACTACAGAGGTACTCAACCACCAATGGCCTTCCTTTCATTACTGCTGTTTCTACAGAAGCAGCATTAAGAGGTCCCAGCTGAGACGGTGGCACTGATTGTACAAAATGCAGTGCATTATGAGATGAGCCTGCTCCATAAAGCTTGGGAAGAAGAGGAAATACAGAGAAATAAAATTATTTGCCCAAGGTTAAAGAAGAAACCAGCAACAGACCTAGCAATAACACCTACCAAGGCTCACTTGTTTGTCTACTCTGTGAGATTATATTGCAGTGAGCACCTGCTGCCATACACACCATCATGCCTCTTTTAATATAGGATGCATCAGCTGGTTATTGGCAGGTTATTAGGTTGCTGCTCAGATTGAGACTGCTGTTCAGACCATCAGTGATAGGCTGGTTTTTAATATCTTAGATCACTTTCCTCATGAAAACTTTCTTAAAAGGACATTTTAGGGTAGATGAAGAGGATGCTCATGTTGGATCACTCCTTAAGAAGTGAGGCTGTAGATCTTGTCTAAGGTTTGACTTAGCAAGAAGGCCTCATAGACAGACAAGCCTCTGCAGTCAGTTTGAGTTTTCCACTGACCTCCCATCAATGTACAGTTCCAGTGGTTTGTGTACTTATGCACAGTAAAACACGGGGAATACATAGAGGTGATCACCAGCTGCAATAATTGACTGTGTCTACTACCCCACTCTTTCTCTTTAGGATAGGATCCCCTTCCCCTGAAGTGAATGGTAACAGGAGGATTTTCATCATCATCTCAAAGCTGTAGAAGGTGGCCCGCAATGATTCGGCTTCAGATTTAATTGAGGAAAAAAGAAATTTTTCCCCAGATTTTCCTCATTTTCCTAAAGTAGATGCACCTTCCCTGTTTCTGAATGGCCTCTACTGATTAACATGCACCCTAACATGAAGGTAAGCTAGTTAGGCCAAACTAAATTCGGGGAACTTCCTGAGTATTCAGGACTGAGCCAAGGGATGGGATTACACTCTGTCCCTCAATGAAGGGAACAGGCACCAAGGGGCAGCACAGAAACTAAAAAGGAAACTAGTACTTCAGACAGGTACCAGAGCCAAGAGAGTTGTGGCCACCAATTGATTTATTGTCACTGTTTCCTGGAGAGGGAAGTGCCAGCCCTGCCAGGGATGACCTGGGGAGCTCACATCCCATGAGTTCACAACAAGGACCCGAGCTAGGGGCCCTCCCTAGTGTGTCCCAAACTCCCCTGAAATCCAGATAAGTACTTGAGGCTGCAAGAAATGAAGAGCTGAGTCACGGCAAGCCCCACGTCTGGACTGCAATGGAGTACACCTAACTCTTGCTCTTCCTCAGGAAGTGATGCCATATATGTTTATGTATAAACACAGCTCAACATGACAAAGCAAACATTACTCAAAGTTTTGACATTTGCCTTTGGGGTAAGAGTGAGCACAACTGTGAGGTCAACAGTTCAGAAGGTTAGAAGGGAAAAGGAGGGGTCTACACACAACAAGTTTTTCCCTAGCCTTTGTGTAGGTCTCAGTCCTACCCAACACACCCATGAGTCCACAGAAGCCTGTCACATGCCTGGTTGCAAAGTTCAGTCAGTTCATCATCAGTTATTGAATAAACATAGCACTCTCATTATCATTAATAATATTTATTTTGGAAAAATATTTTAAAAATGAATTTCTTCATTAACAAAATGGTAAAAAAAATCAAATAACATTTGCACAATATTCCATAAATACATTTATGTACAAAAAAAAATATAGTCACATAGACCCGAAGTGCCTTTGTACATATTTACCAAAAATTTAAATTATAAAAAAATGACCATCACAAAATACTCAAGCTTTACAATTATTGTGAAAATATTTTTACAGATCCAAAAAAATAACACACTTTTTCTCACCTAGTAAAAACACATTTTAGTATCAAAAAGACAATAAAGGCAGTGTTTGTGTCTCTAATCCAAGAAAAGACTGGCTCATAATAATCCAAAATATACACTTCAGGCAGTGCATGCTTCTTATGTAGTAAGTCCATTCATTTAAATATATATAGAAAAGCAACTGACCATAGTGCAATGATAAAATTCATAAAAGGCAGTGCAACAGTAATCCTTGAACACAGACTCTTGCCTGGTGTCCATCTTGTTTCTTTACTTTGCAGTCACTTTGCTAACTTCAGTAGAGAACCAGCTCAAGCCTGAATTTAGTTTCTCAGCAGCAGTCAGTGAAGGAATCTATCTCCCATTCCTCTTTCAGCAGCATTCATTGGGGCATGTCTCCTCTGAAATTGTTCTGAACAACCACTTTCCCATATCACCTCTGGTTTACACCTGATAAGAGAAGAAACAAGCAGAGATTGGAAGAGGTTGATGAAAAGCACAAAGAAGGCTGTAAGGCTGCACAGGGACAGGACTCTGCATGAAGCAGAGCAAGGAGTAGGTCAGCAGACCATAATCACACTATCGCTGTACCCTCATCTACAAAACTTGTCAAAGTCACAACACTCACAGCAGTCAGTCACTGAGCTTGTCTTTACAACGTCCACAGTGTGGCAAACCCAAGCTAGCTGGATTTCAGCAGGTACAAACCACTGTGGCACCATGAAAAAGAGTTTAGCTGCTCTGATATGTGTTGGATGACCGTTGTGAACCAAGGCTTTTCTCTGCTGTTCCAATCGCCAGGCAGTATACTAACCTCTGTTGCTATGATGCACTCATCTTTCTCTTCTGATATGACATACACCGACTGGTATTTTGTGTCTTTTGAAGTGGAGTATACGGAATCTGGTCGCTTTCTTTCAGAAGTATCACTATTGAAGACAAAAAGAGAAAAAAGAAGTCAGATGGCTGTTGCTTAGTGCTACCTATGAGATATACACACCCCCCTTCAAAGTCAAGCTGCACCCCATGCTCAGATGTGAGATACCTCTTTAGTTGTACTACACTTTTCTCCTCTGCTTCTGAATCATACGTCTCACACTTGGCTTCGCACTTGCTGTGCTCCTCCTTAACAGAGTCCTCATTCTTGAGTTCATGCACCAAATTGTAATCCACTGATGGGTATCTGACTTTGTAGCCATTTTTATCAGAGTTATCGCTGTGAAAGTCTACTTTCTTATTTGTGTTTTTAATCTGAGTGGCACCAATTACACTTATGGAAATGTCCTTCTCACGCTGGCAGTTTGCCAGGTTATTCATGGTCTCAGTCTCACTCCTGCAGGCATCAGGCTGGTGGTGCCTTTTCTGCACTCTGAGCCTGATACAGACAACCACAGCAGCACAACCCAGCAGCAGCATGAGGACCAGAATAATTCCAGCGCAGACGGCGATCCAGGGGAACTGGGAATTCTGGCCTTCCGTGTACTTCTCTGTGAAGTCAACGATGACCGGTCCCTGAGGTGGCTCAGGGAGCAAAAACTGGCAGTTGAGCCCACCATACCCCCGGGCACACTCACAGACATAGCGGTTGTTTCTTTCATGGCAGGTGGCCCCATTGTGGCAAGGGTTATGTTCGCATCTGCTCACTGGGGTGCTGCAGTTCTTCCCGTTGTATCCCGGGGGGCAGGTGCAGGAATAGTCATTGATGCCATCCTGGCAGGTCCCTCCGTTGACGCAGGGAAAGGAGGCGCAGTCATCCACGTTATCATCACAGTGTCTCCCAGTGAAGCCAGCTTGGCACTGGCATATATAGGAGTTTCCCAGATCGACACACTGGGCTCCTGCAAGACATCAAGGGGGACAAGCACTGAGTGGTGGGCAGCCAGACACAACAGCCTCCCACTTGCTACTCTCAGGGCAACTGTCATGATCAGCAGCTGAGGAAAGCTTTCTCTTTGTGAGGTTAGCTCAACCTTTTCGAAGTCTGATCCACATAAAAAGTACATTTTTCAAGGAAAACTATTTGTTAAGCAGATTTTTTTTTTTGTTCTCAATCCTATTCCCTTTTTAACATTTCACTCAGCTTGGACAACAAAGCTAGTCCAGGTCAGGTTAACACCACAATCTCATGTTACAGAGTTTGAGTGGCAATGAATGAGGAGGACTACAATAAAGAAAGTCCTCATTAGTTTAATCAAAACAGGAAGATTACTGTTACCAGATTACAAGTAATAATATTTAGCACTTGTTTTGCCTTTGCATCCACAGACCTCAAAGACTCTTAGCAAAACATTTGCAAGTATAATCTTTCATGTTTTCATGCATGAAGCTTCAGGCAGAGTTACATGGCCACAGCCATCCCTTGAGAAAATACGATCTGCAGCAGTGGATCAAACCACACCATTGCCTTCTTAGTACAGATCCTCCACTAAGCCACCTTGTGACATGGCAAGGACCTTTTTACAGGAGCATGTAGTGATAGGACGAGGAGGGGATGGCTTTAAACTGAAAGAGAGCAGGTTTAGATCAGATGTTAAGAAAAAATTCTTTACTGTAAGGGTGGTGAGGTACTGGAGCAAGTTGCCCAGAGAAGTGATGGATGTCCCATCCCTGGAAGTGTTCAAGGGCAAGTTGGATGAGGCTTTGAACAATCTGGTCTAGTGAAAGGTGTGCTTGACCATGGCAGGGATTTGGAACTAGATGATCTTTAAGGTCCCTTCCAACACAAACCATTCTATGATTCTATGATTTATCAGTGTTCCTCATTATGAACTTCAGAGCAGAAGCTAAAGTAACTCCATATTCAAAACACTGTAGCATGTTTGGCCTTACCATTAGCACAAGGGCTGGAACTGCAGTAATCGATTTTCTTTTCGCAGTTGAACCCAGAATAACCCAGTGGGCAGCGGCAACTGTAACCACCATCAGGGTTGTCAGTGCATCGCCCACCATTGAAGCATGGTCCATCAGCACAAGTCATTGCACTCAGCTCACAGTTTTTCCCATAAAAGCCTGGGGGGCAGGTACAGGAATAGCTGTTCTCAAGATCCTGGGGGAAGGAAATGAGAAATTATCAAAATATTTATTTGGAATTGCTCTGAAATCCAAAAAGGGATTTTAAAAATTAGTAAAACTGACATTAACTCCTCCCTTGGGGTTTCAGATGACACAAACTACTCAAACTTACAGTACAACTTCCACCATTCTTGCAAGGGTTGGCGTCACATTCATTGATTTCAATCTCACAATTGGAGCCTGTGTACCCAGGGCGGCAAGAACAAGTGTAGCTCCCCTGACCAGTGTTCGTGCAAGTGGCACCATTCTTGCAGGGCTTGTGATGGGTGCAGTAGTTCAGGTCTGTAAAAGATTATTTTTTTTATTTTTAAGAGAGTAGTCTGGATACTTTCTACTTTGCAAGGCTAGCACAAGGTGGGTAAGCTGGAAGTAGCCACTTGCTTTCTGGGTTTTGAAACAGACAAGGACTGAGAACTCACCCTGGTTGCAAAAAAGGCCACCCCAACCTTCCTGGCAGTTGCACTGCCAGGGCTGCTGACAGGTACCATGAAGGCAGCCTGGGTATCGGATGCACTCATCGCAATATCGCCCCTGCCAACCCACTCTGCACCTGAAAAAAAATGACAACAAAGTCTGGTCAGATTTAGACTTCTCACAGTTGGAAACCCTATCACAAACTCTGCAAACACACCGATGCCAGGGATCAAGTTTCCTAAAAGCCCTTCATCAAGTAAAGTCACCAAAGTCCAACTGTAGCATCAGCTTTCATTGGTCCCAGCTATTTCTTCCACTTCCTTAGACAGAACCATGGTTCCAGATAGTTAATTTGTTTACACTAATAACAAACAGCTAAACCTTACACACAGCACTGTAAACTCATTAGGTTAATATTAATGGCACCAATGCTTGACTTTTAGAATAATACTTTGATCTGGCATCAGATGGATTTCTCAGATTTCCATCTAATATGAAGGGCCTTTAAACTGACCCTTCAGATGTCCAGTAGTTTACTTAACACTAGAGCATCAACATTAAAAGACAAAGAAAAGAGCAGGAGGAGAGTGGAAAACTTACTTGCATTCCCCAGGTTTGTCACAAAAGCCATGTTGCTCATCACATCCAGGCAAACAAATTGCTGTAAACAAACCAAGCAGGGAAAGATGTTAGCACTGGTGCTGAAACAACTCTCTTTTACAAGTCTGATTCCGAGAGCACTTTGTGGGTGGGGAGCGGGTCCCTTTTACTAGGTCGGGGCAGTTAAGCGCAGCTGAATTAATCTCTGGAGTCTGCAGGAGTATTGATCTCACCCCGTAACTGGGCACTTTACTTATCACCGGGGATGAGCATTCTTCTTAATACAGTTGCACACAGACAAAAGAGGGCTCACAATTGCTCCCTTCCCCACAGCCCCTCACCCCCCTTCCCTTCGCAGTGAGGGTCAGAAGTCCTTTTTTCCAATTCTATGCACACAGCTCCACCTCTTAATATCCCCCGAAAGTGTGTGTGCAGATAAGAGTGGACAGCTGGTGTGCAGGGTGCCAGTGCAAGACAGCTGCTCTATTGTCTATTCTCTCCCAGCAGCTGCCCCACTGCAACAATACCCGAGCCCCGGAGCCAATGGGGCCGTCGGCCGGCGACCGGGCAGCCTATCCCTGCCCACAGCTAATCTATGGCACGCGCGTGATTTCGCCGAAAAAAAAAACTTTTTTTTTTTCTTATTCAAATAAATAAGTCTAAAGTTCTTCCTCCCTCCTTCCCCCCGCCGCCCCGCTCTGAAAAAGGGCGGGCGGGTGGGTGCAGCCCTGGTAAAAGAGGTAAGCGGGCCAGCGGGAGGGAGGATGAGAGAAGGGAAAAAAGGGACTTCTGCTCATTACTTCGCCTGGTTATGGAACTCATTAAGCAGGCACTGCAAAGTTTTAATTCAACAAAGCCAGCCGGAGACAATGGCATGCGAAGGGAAAGGCGGGGAGTGGGGGGAAGAAAAAGAAAGAAAGGATCGGCGCTGATAATCAGATCGCCTCCAAGTTGGAAAGAATGGAGCTGAGGGCAAGACAACGGGAAGCAATCTGCAACTGGCAGCTCCACTCACTAACGGCAAAACATTCTTTTTGCATGCACACATAAACACATCTCCACTGCCTAGTAGGTTTGCGTCGGTGTTTATAAACTGTTTTTTTCTGAGAGGGAAAACAGAGAAGAGTGTACATAATGAGTCAAGACAGACAGACTTCTGCTTCACTGTGGGAATAGCAGAGATGTACAGGCATCCGAAAGTGCTGACAGCCCCTAAAGAACTCCTTATCAAAATGCTTCCTTTTCCTCCACCCCTTGACACAACTGGGCTAGGCACTTTTGATCATGGGAAAGGTTGTAGCACCTATTTAAAACACTATCAAAGGAAATGCGAGCCCCTCTGCCTGCTGATTATTATGCAACATTGCCATGACTGCTAAAATCATCCTAGCAGTCACTTCCAGTGTGGATAATCAATCTGGGATTGTTTGATAGCAGCTCAGCTGAGACCACAGTGTAGGTGTGTTTAAACAGAAACAAAAACACAAGAAGAAAACTGAGAGGCTGCTTTACAGCCTGTAACTTTTCTCCCAGCCGCCTGGCTCTTTGATGACTGGAGAGGAGCACTCCCCCAGTACGTCATCTGCCAGCGTATTTCAGACCCATATATACACACAAACAGAGAATGCCATCACAAGATGCAGCAGGAGTTCTGTGTTCACTTTAGGGTGTACACCTCTACCTACAAAAGGCAGTAATCTTGTACAACCTGAGAGAACCTGACAACCCTGACTATCCTCTCTATGATCTGCTTACTGTCCCAGGTTTTCCTTCTGTATCAACACACCATATTCCTCAAAAACTTCAAGCTCAGGCATATGTTTCCTGTCCGTCACTACCTCATTAGTAGCAATGATCATGGCAATGGCACGGAAGAGAGTTGGGGAAGAAGTTGAATGGTTTTGTGGCCCCAGGAGTAACAATCTCTTGTTGGTGGCAGCATATGAGTACTCCAAATGATATAGTCTAGAATCCACAGAGAATATCTTGGACCTCCCAATATTTTTCTGAATACAAAGATCAGTTCATAACAAGCCTACCAGTAAGCCTGCCACATGGATATTGCCAAAGACTAGCACCCTCCTCTGAAGCCATGTACCCTGCAGATGATGATGTCAAAGTAGCATGGTTAAAGGGGTGGATAGGCATAAAAAGTTGCCCTGATATCTTTTAATAAATCCTGAAGCAACTGCTGGATATTTTGCTACCAGATTTGATGGTGTAAAGCAAATGAGCAAGAGTGTAATGTTGTCATTGATATTTTGTTGGCTTGAGAAGGGGCAGTGCTGAGGATCCTCCATCTCCCCGTCCACTGGTAAAGCCTGTTCACAGAACCAGACCCCCACGCACCATTGTTTGGTTCTCCCTCTCCTGGGAGGCCTGGGGACCTGATATTGGAGAAACACATCCACAACACCAACCCCAAGAACTCAGGGGACACTTGCTGCAACTGGCACCCAATAGACAAGAAAGTGGATACTCACGCTCAGTGCAGTACTGGCCTTTCCATCCCGGGTTGCAGACTTTCTCACCACGTTCTCCACAAGTGAAGTGACCAAAGGCATCATCCCTGGGGCGGCAGAAGACAGAACAGCCTTCTCCATAGTAGTGCTCATCGCACACAAAGCGATAGGAGTACTTGAGGTCAGTGCGGCCACTACTGTGTAGGTCCTGGGACCATTCTTCACCCACCGCCAAGTGTCTCTGAGTAGCCAGGCGGCTGATGAGGCGCTCAGGGTTTTCTGTGTGAAAATGGAGAGGAAAGAAATGATTAGGGAGCCCAAAGCATGCAGAGGCATAAAAGATTCTCAGATAGGGGTGTCTGGTGGGAGGGGTACTGCAGAGGCAGGATGACATAGCTGCAAGCCAACAGGTTGGCCTCTCTTGCCATGGTCTACCAAAGAGGAGAATGTGCTGCACACTGCAGAGAAAGGGGGCAAGTAGAGGCACAGGGCTGGGATTTTTCTGGGTAAAAGTCTGTTTTCGGACACTTACCTGTGGTGAGGTCATCAGGTGAGTCCGTATGCAGAGCCTCGATGATGAGCGAGAAGGTGCCCTGTGGAAGGAAGGAGCAGAGACACCACACCAGGAGAGTATGAGAGCAGGTAGGCCCAAGGGGCAACACCACCAGTCCCCAGGAGTTACCAGTCATTGTCCCTCTCCCACCCCAGCACTTCAAAGGGATTGGTGACTCCTTGGAAAAACACTTGCCCAGTTGGGGTTGCCAGGTGTGTGGAATGGGATGGGATGGACGCGTGCCGTCCCCTCCCGCATTGCCCCCCACTTACGGGCCAGGTGAAGCCGAAGGGGAAGCGGATGGGGTTGCTGAAGGCGGGGTCGGCGCCACCCGCGCCGTCGGGGACGCTGAAGGAGTTGGCGCCGAGGACGGGGGTGATGGCGCTGCCGTAGGTGCAGGGCGGCTCGGGGGACACGCTGGCCTGGTAGTGCTTGAGGCAGACGCGGAAGAAGGTCTTACAGTCGCACTGCTGGAGCCCGCCGGCGCCGGGGCCGCCCCCGCGGCAGCAGTTGCGGTTGCTGAGCAGACCCTTCTTATTGACAAACTCCTGCAGCTTCAACTCGAAAACTCCGGAGGAGTCGACCTGCGGGGCGGGAATAGCGGCCGTCAGCCCACCGAGCAACCCAGTCCCCCGCCCGACGCCGACCCCGGCAGGGCTGTGGCGTGACCGACACCCCCTCCCCATGCCCCTCACGGTTTCTCCCGGCTGCAACAGGCAGCGACAGTCCCAGGTACCCACCGCGGGGCCCCGCGGTGCATGAACCCCTCGGTGCAGGCATTTCTGTCCCACACCCCGCGGGCACTTACCTGGCAGTGGCTCAGCAGCAGCGAGAGGAGGGCGAGCGTCAGCAGGAACCGACCTCCCATTTTGGAGGTGCAGCTCTGGTGCCCTCGCTTTCCTCCCGCTGGACTTCTCGTCAGAGAGAAAAGGGGAAAGTGTCTCTCAGGGTAAGGGAAAAAACACAGCGGCCAAAGCCGCTCGTCTCAGCAGAGCTGAAAGAGTTAGTGTCACGGTCTCCTTCTTTCAGGAGTGTCTCTGACTTATTTTTCTCCTTTGTCGATGCCTTTAGGTGTAGCCTGTCGGCAACTGACAGCTCTTCAGATGGCAAAAGAAAAAGAAAGGGGAAAAAAGGACAAAAAAATAAAAACAAAGGGTTAAGATTAATCTGTTAAATTCTTTTTCTTTCGCAATCCACGATGTTCTTCCTTTTCTCCAGGAAGAAAAAATAAAGACAATAAAATAAAAGCAACTTAATTCCCAATAGAGGCAGAGGAAAGACTTTCCAAGGAAGATTAAAAATCGGCGATCTGGAAATCCCTGTAGAGGCAGCGGCGGAGGCAGCGGCGATAATTCCCGGTGCGTTGCGATGCGGGGGCGGCTCTGCGCGGCTGCGCTTGCCCTGCGCACGTCGGGGCGGGTGGGTGTCAAACGGCAGCAGCAGCGGGCAGGTCACGTCGGAGCCTTGATCCCCTTCTCTTCTTTTCTTTTTGCGGGAGGGGGTTTGGTTTTGTCGTTTTTTGTGTTTTTTTTTTCAACGGAAGCGAAGTTCTCTTTCCTTGTTGTGGGTTTACTTTTGTTTTTAGAGGAATCCCAGCCAGCAAAACTAAGCTCGTGTATCAGCAGCAGCGCACAGAGAGTGTCCGGGTGTGCTCCTACTGGGGAGAGTGGTGCCTGCTCTGCTCCGCTCTGTGCCTCGGCGCGGCTCAGTGGCTCTCTCCGAGGGTGAAGCGCTAAGGATATGCCTCTCCTTGGGCGCCTGCCGCCCTTATATCTCGCCGGCCGCCTGCATGCCTAATGAGATGCAAATGAGCAGCCCCCCAATCTGGCTAGAGCTGTCACAAAGGAACCACTTTTCCAAACCCTCCTCTCAATGGATCGCCAAATGGTCAGTGAGCTGTAAAATGTGCAACCCTCCTCCCCCTCCCCTCCGCACTCACAAAACGTGTTCATTTACATTCCTGCAAATTTGGTAACCGCAAGAATCCCCCTTCTGCTCCCGGGAGAGGGTAACACCCCCTCTGCACCGGAGAGAGGCAGTGCAACACGCTCCCGCCATAGAGCAGCCCCGGGGTCGTCGGGCTGTAATTGCCTCTTGGAACGTGCAAAGCAGCCGCCGTGACCCCAAAAAGTGACTCGGTTATCGTGACCACTCCAAGGGGCATCTTCGGTGTTAAAGGGACGAGAGAGGTGGACGTCACCGAGCCACATCCAGGGGAGTCCCATCCCATGAAATTCATACTGCATCTACCCCGGCATAACCGGGGTAATTGGCGAGGGGGTCGACGAATGTGGGCGAAGTGAGCTGGGGCTCACTCTTCCTTTGGCTCCGGTCACGGCGCGCATCCCGCCGGCGAAGGCACGGCGGATTCCCGGGGGTCCCGGCGGCGGGGGAGCGCGCGGGAGGGTTCGCGGAGGGGACCCTTGGAGGGGACCCGTCTGAGGGGCTCCGCGAGTCCCGTCCCTGCCACCACCGCTGTCGGAGAGAGCCACTCGCTCTGCCCGGGTATTGCATCCCTCTATGATTATTATCATCACCAGCAAACTCTCTCTCTCTCTCTTTTTTCCTCCTTCAGCTTAGTAAAAAGTGAGTTTGGTGTGTGTCGTTCGCGTGGCTGTCATTAAGGCCGTTTGTTATTGTGTGAGGGCTGAATCAGTTAGCTCTTTGTGCTCTCAGCTGTATGGTAATGTAGACAGCACCTGCTCCCTGCACAATGCGAGGGAGAGAAAGAGCTCCCCTCGGCGCACGCTACTGCCTCTACAACAATGTCCGCACATTTTTTAAAGAAATCCCTTCCAGCACTTCCCCCCTCCACAAAACACACACACACACACAAAATAAGCCAGCCCAACTTTACGCTAACCATCACCTTATTTTTTTTCTACATATCCATCAGACAGTACCACTTTTGTTTTGATCTTAAAAGCATGGAAAGGAGTTTACTGGTGCACTGAAAGGGGGATAGAGGCTACTATCATTTGAGCAGCTTTTTATTACGGGTGGAAGTGGGGTATAAAAGTTGGAGGGAGTCTCTGGCATGTCTCACGAAGCAGGATTTTCCACTTTGTTTGGGTCTTCTGTTTAAATACTTTTGGTTGGCGCAGGCGGATTCATTAGGATGCAAGGTGTAACTGTCTCTGTAAATGTCATTTTAATTGTAACATTTCAGCTCAGATTAAGCTTGTGTGCGAGAGGAGAGGATTTGGCTACAATAACCTCACTGTAGGTATGCCATGCTAAAAGCCTTATTATGGCTACTTTATTGGGTTGAAACGTGCATTTGCATGGCAAAATGTGACTTTCATTGAAGCAGATGTCTTGATCACAAATTATCTTACAATGCGCTAGAAAAAAAATTCTTAAAGACTTCTTAAAGTAAAAGCACTGAGTAATACCAATTAAAAGAAAATCACTAATGAGTTCATTCAGCCCAGCTCTTCTCAACTGTTTGAGGACTGTGGCTGCCCACATTCATTTACTAGGGGTTTGTGGCAAACCGAGGCAGGTACCCCCGGTACTTAAACAAGCATCCAGACCTTTGCAATGTTTTGCCACTCGACGTGTGTCCTTTATATCTAATTGTGGTGGAACGAGCCATCTACATCCAGATGCTCCTCTTCGCCCCTCTCCCCGCCCCTCGACGCATAAGCGAAAGTTTAATTGTACAGGAATGTTCGAGTTTGGGATTTTTTTAGGAGGGAGTTGCATGTGGGCAGAGAGGGGAGCAGTGATCCCGCAGGAACCGTGCAAGGACGTAGGAAAGGAGGGCCGGGACAGAGCAGGCGGCGGATCTCCGAAGGCCCGGCCACCCGCCCCCGCAGTGCCCAGCCTCGGCAGCGGGAAGCGGCAAGGCGCATCCCGCAGCAGCGCCGGTTTTCACTGCACGTTACTTTTGCCACCTAGCGTCAACATCTTTTTAAGTGGCTTGCCGCTGCTTCGCAAAGTTTGCTGTGGCGTTGTCTCCGGGAAAGGGCGAGAGACATCACTTCGTATAGGGTTTACTAAGCGAGTGTGGCTGGGGGAGGAGAGCGGAGTATCTGTGGTGAAATTTGGGGGTGGCCCGTCGGTGGAGGTCAGAAGTGATATATCACCGAGGATCTTTTAATCTGCGAGAGATAGAAAGTTGGTCCATTAGCATCCCCTTGCTTAAAAAAAAAAAAAGTTACACGCGCGAGGGCTTTAACCTAGCGATAAAAAAACCCCAAACACCCAAACCACAAAACAACCGAAAAAACTTGCCCCCAAATCCTTAACAACCCCCCTTCAGTACCGAGTATTTGTTAAATTGACGTGGCACAGATTTCTCGATTACCGCTGCTGAGCGTGACTGAAAGGCGCCGTGAGAGCCGGCAGGATCCTGCCCACGGCGCTCATTCTTCTCCAGCTTAATTTATGCCACGCGATTCTGTATTGGGGAAATCAAGCAGAAAGCTCCTTTTTCTGCTTTTTTCCCCCCTCTCCCTCTCTCTTTCAGATGCTGGGCTAACGGGGAGACTGTTTAACTTAAGTGTTTCTATAGGAGGCTGTTGTAGTTTAACTCCTGCCCACCAGTAGCTGAGGCAAACAAAGGAAGGACTCGAGGTCTAACTATTCATCCATTCTCTGCACTTTAATTTTCATTGATTTCGAAGACAAGGGGAGCCCTTAGGGATTCTCGCTGAAGGGGGATGACACGCCTTTAGACGCGATCAGCCCCCCAGCCAGCCATCTGCTCCCAACCAAATGGCGCTTTTTCGCTCCCAACTGCGTGTCTCCGCACCGCGCTCGCTCGCCGCCCCCCGCCGCCCCCGCGCTGTTAGCCGTGCCCGCGCACCGCCACCGACCCCCGCTGCCGGGGACGGACGGACGGACGGACGGACGACCAATCCCGTCCCGTCACTCCCGACGCCCTGGCCGGCCGCACCCGCCCCGCCGGGGTGAGCCGGCAGAGGGACCCCCCGGGGGAGGGCGCAGGGCCCAGGGTTCCGCCAGGGCGCGGTGACCCCGCACTGCCGGGACGCGGCGGGCCCGGAGGCTCGCTAGAGCTGGTGGGGTATTGTGCGCTCCCTCCTTGCCCCTAATTGATACCCTTCCCGCAACGCCGGCCCCCCTCTCCCACCCCGGCGAGGATTTACGGTCGCGCCGCGCAGCAGCACGGCCGAGAGCTCCCCATCAACCGCAGCTTTTATTTCTAAGCGAGCCAGATTATGGGAAAAGTCACTTCAAAAGGAGGGGGGTGGGATATGTGTGTGTGTTAATTAGGGCTATGCCCTGCCATCGCTGGCCCGCAACTCTGATTTTTCCGCGGACACAGGGCTCCGGGCATATGGCGAACGGTGCGACGGCGGAGGGACGTGTACGTGTGGAGTTATGTGTAGCCGAGTGTGCATAATATTTTAATTAGGTCTATAGTCCCTACGGAGGTATGTGTGCGCGGCTACCCCCCCCCACGCCGCAGCCCTCCCCGTACGCCCCCTTCACCTGTCCCGCCGGGCCGAGCTGGGCCGGGCCAGGCAGAAGGGGATGGGAAGCGGGGGAAGGGCAGGCGGGGTGCTGCCAGGCCGGGGCTCTGGTTCCCCCGTCGGCTCCAGGCTCTGCGGCATGACCGGGGTACTGGCGCTGCCCCGGACCCCGCCGCCGTGCTCCCCGACCTGGGGTGGGGAGCACGGAGGTGCCGCGGTGCCGGAGGGGCGCTCCACCGCTCTTGCCGTGTGCGGGGAGAGGGATTAAGAAGTTTAACGAGTAGGTTAGCCCAAAGTTGCAAAGGCATGTGCTGATTAGAATAAGAAAGGGCAGTCGCGTGGCTCAGCTGGCACACAGCGAGGCCAGATGATAGATAAGCAGCTCTGGGTCTTCCCTTCCCCCAGCCCCCTTTTTCAAATCGTAAATCATCTGCTCCGGCCCTATCCTAGCCCCTCATTTTCATTACAATAGTTGTGTGTTTACCTGTGATCCTGGGACGGGGCATTCCTTTGTCTCCCGAGGAGATTACTGCAACCAGCTGCTCTCCAACCCTTCCCTGGGCAAATCCCGAAGTGGCCCCTA
>VWZD01006970.1:8208-21833 GCA_013396695.1 Sakesphorus luctuosus
TGTGACAAAAAGAAATTCTTCTTTTGGCCAGCCTAAAGGATGACTATTCCCATATTTTAATCATTTGATAATACTGCAACAGGAGCACAGAGCCCACTATTACACCTTAGAGAAGTTGTCCCCAAGAGAAGTCCAAATTACTTGTTTGGGTTTTTTATGGGTTTAATATCTTGAAGACACTTTTTATATAAATGCAGTAATGCTTCCTTGATAGAAGCCCTCTGTCCTTTCTTGGTTTTGCTTTCAGTAGCGATCATTGATAGTGTATTTCACAGCACAGTTTTTTAAACAGAATGTCTGAAATATTTTCCTTTTATGTCTCTTTTCCTTCTACCTTTCAAGTACAAAATGGTTATTCACCTTATATAATGTTTAGTTTAGTGTAAAATAATGATTTGAAGACAGTTGAATATACAGTTGGGTTTTATTATAACTTGGTAAACAAAAGAAGTGATTTTCTTCAAACATGACCTTGTCTCACAGGTATGTCTTTTTGATTAACTTACTCTTCATATAATAAATGTAGACATGAATACCTTACTGAGAACATTGCTAACATTTGTTTCAAGGTGGCAATAAGTATCAACCTATCTAATATGGCTACTGTTACCAACAGTATTGCATTGGTATTTCTCTTCTAAATAATCCAATTACTTTGTATTCTGACCATAAATGTAAAAGTAAAATTTAAGGGAAAAAACAACAACAACAACAAAAAAAGAAAAAAGAAAAAAGGAGAAAGAAAAAAGAAAAAAAAGAAAAAGAAAAAAGAAAGGCGTGAAATCCATGGAACATAAGCAAAAAGACAATACTTATCTCCCTTTGGGGAAGAAATAGGGCTAGATAACGGGAGCTATGGTAAAATGAGCCAAATATTGAAAACAAAAAGAAGGGAAAAACAAGTGAGTCTTAAGTAGAATCAGGGATATTCTGATAGTCATGGCATGCATTATCTAGGTGAACAGCTGTGAACTCGTATCATGAATGTTGAAGATATCCTATTGATTATTACCACTTAAAAGTTACTGAAAAATTGTTAATACAGTGTTTATATTACAGTTTGAAGTGAATATGCTATGCCATAAAGCATAAAGGCAAACAATGATCAATTATATAAAATTAGGTAAGAAATATATGTATGTTGAAATGTGCACAATATCACCAAATTAAAAATTCTTTCTTACATTTTCTAACTTTTTGGTTTTCATTTGAGTCTTTGCAATATAATTAAACTTGTGTTCCTTTGTACTAATATTTGGTATTGTTTATATGTTTTGCTTTGAAGTGTTTTGGGTTTTATATTTCAATACAGTTCACTTTTGAAAGTTCCTGTTAATTATTCTGGATTTGGTAAAGTCATATCAAGTAACACTTTTTTCCCCCAGTTTTGAAAGGATTAGAATTTTTTCTCTTGTGACTCATTTTGAACGGTTCTGTTCTTTAACAAAAAGAAAGTACACTGCAACAAAACTAAAAATTTCATGTTTGCACAGCCTCTTTCTGGTTAAGTGCTCCAGATACTGTATGCAATAACACCATGAATTAAAATAACACATCAAAGCATATTGACTAAAAGTATTATATCGGAAGTATTTTCTGACAAAACTCTTGAACTGCTCTAAAATGATTTGATCTAACTATAACTTTTCATAATATTCCAAAATAAAGATCATTGACTCATAAGAAAAAAGAGTAAGGTCACAATAAAATGAATATTAAATAATAATAAAAGACATGTTATTTTGGTACAGTAATTTAATTCTCATTAATTTTAATGTGAATTCATTCTAATTGTTTAGAATTGTTCCCTCTCAGAAATATTGAGTTTGGTATTGTTGAACTGTTTTTTTGTTTGTGATTAGGTCAAGACCTGACCAAATGAATTGCCAGCATGCCACAGTTGTCATAATCTTGCTTTTCTTGTTATCATAGCTGATTATGCACTGTTAATAATATGGAAAACACCTCTGGATAAAAGGAATAAGAAGTCAAAGGTTATCCACAGCTTTTTAGGAAAACCCTTATATACATAATAATCTGCCCCATGTGAGATTCCTATTTTTGATATTTTTCATCTTTTACTGAATAACACTGTAGATGTGCTCATATATTGTGTAGTTTCTTGTTGCACCAATGAGAGAGATGCAGTGAAATCAAGGAACATAATAAAATATATTATTTAATTGTATTTTGCTTATTTGTAAGTATTCTATAATATGAGTTCGTCATACTGGCCAAGTATGTGACAAATCTCCATCAAATAATCCTCATAATACCAACAAATGAGGAAATATAAATTCCTGTCTTTTAGGCATGGTCTGCAAAGCCTCAAGTTATTGAATTGTGTAATACTTCAGAAGTCTCTGAAATGATAAGCAGAACCTTGATCAGCATAGCTAGTAACCTTGCAAGTATACCCTCCTTTCTCTCAGGTCATTTAATTGTATTACAGATATATAATAATGGTGTATGGAGTTTGCATAGTAAGGTTTTGTTGAGGAGACTACAAGGGTAACTTCTGTGAGAAGCTGGAAAAAGCTTCCACCATGTCCAACAGAGCCAGTTCCAGCTAACTCTAAGACAGACCTGCCACTTTTCAAGGCTTGAGTCCATTAGGAATAATGACATTTAAGACAGAGTAAAACCTTCTGTACAGCACTAGCTGGAACAGAGGACTGAGAATATGTAAGAGAAACAGCCCTGCACATACCAAGGTCAGTGAAGAAGGGGCAGGAGGTGCTTCAGGTGCCAGAGCAGAGATTTCATCACATCCTGCTGTTTTGGTTTGAAACTTTGGCAAAATTCCAAGTATAAACTACACAAGGAAGCTTCATCCCCTCCCCCTGCCACTGAGAAAAGGGAGAAAACCCCGCAAACTTAAACTTAAAACAGAAACTGGTTTATATATTTACACAGGGAAAATTAAAAGTAAAATGCAATATAACACACATCCACAAAAGTTAGATATAGCAAACAATTCCTCTACCTCCCCACCCAATAGAAAACTGAACCCCTCCAAACAGAAATCTCACTATTCGAGCCACAAATCACCTGAGAGCTCAGCCCCCTAAGGGAGAGACCCAAGCAGAGAGAAAACTAAGAATAAACATTTTACTTCCCTAAAGTAAAGTGGTGGGGCCTAGTTGAGCCAAACAGTAGCAATGTGTCTTGTCTCTACTCTGGCCATGAAGGAACTGAACTAGGCACCTCCCTACACCTGCTTTTATACTTGATTTGATGTCAAATGATATGAAATATCTCTTTGGTTGCTTAAGTCAGCTGACACTTTTCCCTTCTAATCTAAGTAACCCTGTCAAGGGCCTACTAAACTGAGGCCTACTAAAACTAAGGCCTAACTAAAATTACCACACCTGCTAATGACCATGGTGAAGTAGGCTGTTCCCTTGAAACCCGTAGAGGTCTATATGGGAGCAGATATCTACACTGTGGTTGAACAGGTGGACATGTCCTGATGAAAGTTATAACCCCATGGAGAAATCACACCGCAGGAGGCCTTGGTAGGACCTGTGACTCCTTGGAGAGTAACCCACACTGTGGCAGGTTTCTGGTAGGACTCATGGTGCTGTGAGGGACCCGTGTTGAAGCAGTCTGTTCTGAAGGACTGTTTCCATTGAAGGGACCCATAGTAGAGCAGTTCACGAAGACAGACTGTGGGAAGGGAGAGTTCTCCAAACTACATAGGAGAATTTTGTGAAGGACTCTCTGCCACAAGTGGGCCCTCACACTTGAATATGGTAGGTGTGTGAAGAGGAAGGGGTGGCAAAGTGTTGCAAGATGACCACAAAAAGCATTCCCCATCCACCTTTGTTGTTCAAGGGGTTGAGACAGAAAAGTCAAAGTAAAATTAAATCTGGAAAGATGGAGGGGTAGAAACAATGAGGTTTTAGATTTGTCCTTATTTCTCCTTCTATTATTTTACTCTCTTATGAACTTGCAATAAATTAGATGAGTTTATCTGAGTTGAGTCTATTTTCCAGTGACAGTATCTGGTGAGTGATCTCCCTGCCCTTATCTCAACCCATGTGTTTCTTGTCATATTTTGTCTCCCCTGTCCTGTTGATGAGAAGGATTGACAGAGCTGTTTGTTGGGCACCTAGTTGTCCGTCAGGGACAACCCATTGCAAAAGTGAATGTCATTTAGGTTGGAAACTCAAGTGTTCAAGGGGTAGGTAATATAAATCTTTTAGACTTTCCCGAAAGCATATTTGTTCTCATCTTGTGATGAATGTTTAAAGTCAAAATGTATGTCTTAATCCTTTACAGCTTTCAGAGAGACTACATTAGCTTCAATAACTGAGATACATGTTTCTTGAAAGAAACAGTCCCATAGACCATGAAAATTTTCAAAATAGTTCACTATACAATGGACTAACTTTTAGAAATAAAGCCCTTAATATATTACATGTAGATTTTAAAATTGGTTCTGGGAATCTCCAGTTACTTACTTACCAAAATCTTTCCCCTGTAATGCACCACAGTAACAGCTACAAGTAGCTTTAGAGCATGACTGAACAAGGTCTGTTTTAATCTTAGATGCTTCTCTTCTGTCATGGAGGAATTAGTGTTCCTACTTTTTACTTTTGGTATAAGGTTGAACTGAGAAAATTCTTGTGGTTCAAGCCCAGCTGGATATTGAGCACCATGCAGCTGCTCACTCAACCCATCTCCTCCCTCCCTGCAGCCTGGTAGAATTGGAAGCCAAATCAAAGTAAAACTTTTAGGCTGCAGTAAGAACAGTTTAATAATCTAAAATAAGGTAAAAATTTACAGTAACAACGATTATCATTATTCATCATCATCACCCTCATCATGGAAAAAGCAAGTGATGCACAGTGGAGTTGCTCACACACATACTGACAGATGCCAGACAGCACTTCCCAAGCTCATATTGCCCCTTTTTTTTAGGTAACTCCCCCCCATTTATATAATGGGCAGGATGTTCTATGGTGTGGAATAACCCTTTGGTCAGCTTGGGTCACCTGTCCCAGCTATGCTCCCTCCCAGTTTGTTTTGCTACCTCCTCACTGGCAAAGCATGAGACAAGAAAAACATCCCTGACATAAGATAAACACAACTCAACAAAAAAGCAAAACATTTTTTCTGTGATGCTGTACCTTTATTTCTTAATATTTCTACCTTTTGTTTCTTCCATAATACATTTTCTGAAAGGAGTATAAGTTAAACAGGAGTCTGAAAGCAGCACCACAGCATCTTGAAAATGACAACATGAGCCTGTTAAAAAATTGAGGAGTGAAAAATTCTGCAGTATTTGGTCTAGCCATTTCCAAACACATGTGTTGTATCTCAACTGTATTTGTTAAAGTATCATTTATCAAGTCCATCCTCATCTTTATTTACTGGGTATTTTTTCAGTTGCTTTTTAATGATTTTTATGTGAATGAATCAATCTCTTATTATATGAAGTATAGTATTTCATATTTTCATGCTTTGAAATAATACTTTAAAAATAACAGATCAAGAGTTATTCAAAGGAACAATTTAAACAGTTTTTAATAAAATTTTACCATCTAATATTTTCTGTATTTGCTGAAAGATATTTTAATTCTTGATAACTAAAATTCATAATAACATTTAAATCAAGATATTCCACAAAATTTATTATTGAACAAATCTTTAATGTTTTTACCTCTTCTTCAATCATTCCAAGTCAGATTTTCATGTGGTTTTAGTTGTGAAATTTTTTTAGGACTAGCAAGAACTTGCATTGCTTATGAAATAAATTACTCTCTCAATTAAGTTTCATAATATTTTGGGACACTGCTATTTCTTAAAGCCTGTAGTTTAAACTCAACACCATGGCACTGTTACAAAACATGTCTTACCCTTTCCTGTTCTGTGTCCAACACATCATTCCTCTTTTGCAGTTATTTTCATCCCTTTCATATGTAGCAGTTACTTCTCCCTCTTCCCATTTCTATGTAGATGGAGAAATAAGGGAAAACAAGGTCTGAGGAAAGACAGAACTCTGCTAATCTCTGATGAGAAAACATGCAGTTTATTCCTCTATGGAACTTCAGTTTTGAGTTGAAGATGAAATTTTCATCTCTAGTAAACTGCATCTTCTAGCTGTAGTCTGCTTTCTGTATATATACAGCATTCTTTGGGTATCAGAGCAATGAATATTCCAGGACCTCAAATAGCCAAATGTAGATGTAGGCTGGCAAAATACCATAAGTATGGCAACAAACAAGCTTCAGAGATTCAAAAGAACAGATAGGAGACTGCAGCAGGCTGATCATGCCAGGATGCTAGGTGCCCACCAAAGCAGCTCTATCACTCCTCCTTATCAACAAGACGAGGGAGAAAATTATGATGAAAGGCTCTTTAATTGACATAAGGGCAGGCAGGGATCACTTATCAATTACTAGCATGGAATAAACAGACTAAATTCAGAAATCCGTAAGAGAATAGAAGAAAGAGAAATAAGGGCAAATCTAAAAACCACTTGATCCCATCCTTCCATCTTCTCAGGTTCATTTCAACTCTGATTTTTCTACCTCCTCTACTTTAACAACATGGGGCAACAGGAAAAGGGATGTGTCATCAGTTCATAACACTGCCTCTGCGGCTCCTTCCTCCTTGTGTTCTGCCCTCCCCCAGCATGGGGTCCCACCCATGGGAGACAGCTCTCCAAACTTCTCCACTGTGGGTCATTCTCACAGGCTGTATTTGTTCATGAACTGCTCCAGCATGGGTCTCTTCCACGGGATACATTTCTTCAGGACCAGATTGCACTGGCATGGGTACGCTATGATTACTTACTTCCCTGTAGACCTCCATGGACCATAGTGGGACAGCTGGCCTTGCCATGATCTTTTTCAGGGACTGCAATGGAAACTCTGCTCCAGTGCCTGGAACCTGGTCTGTCTTGGAGTCAACTGAAACTGGCTGCTTTAGACACGGTGGAAGCTTTTAGCAGCCTCTCACAGAATTCACCTCTGTAGTATCCTTCCTATAAAAATCTTGCCATACAAACTCAATATTGAGAAACAAGGCAAAGAAGTAAGGGTGCTGAGAACAGTCTCTGATCAACAAAATATAGAGATATGTGGAGAGGCTGAAAGGGGTAGGTACTTCATCATGTAGGGAATGGCCACTGCCTTTGTCAAGCTCAACAGTTTTTATAGGACAATATCCATTGTTGAATGGAGAATCAGAAACTCACACTTCTTTTCCTGCATAATGGTGGCAAAGTCTGCATCAAAAATATTCATCTGTGACCAGCTTTGAACCCTCAGCTTGGTGCATTTATTTTTTTCTTACACATATGACCATAAAAAACCCACAAAATAAACAAATAAAATACACACAATTGTAAAACCACGATAAAGCTTGCAAATTATTTGTAAGATGGCTTACTGGAATCCTCTTCATCTCTGTTGTTTTTTTTTTCCTGGTTGTATGACTCATTGTCCTCTAAGCATTTAATTCATTTTTTAAGGACTTTAATATTTGAATGATCTCTCATTAAATATTTAACACAGCAATGCTTGCCTTTTTATACTTTGTTTCATTACTTCATTTTCTTAATTGGTTTGACTGTAAGGTTAAAATAGGGCTAAAATATTGACATAGTAACAAATTTAAAATCTAAAGAAATGTTTTGGTATTCCTGAAGATATTCTTCATGGATTTTGAATAATAGCTACCCTGTACCTTATTAATTTTTGCAATTGCTGTGCAGTAAATAGCTAGTAAAATAACAGAATTATAAGCTAAAGCAGAATATAGTTTTAGATGATCATCTTCAAAGGTGTCATAATGTTTCAAAAATTCAATTAGAACTGATAGTTCTCTAACTAAAACTGAGACAGATAAATTACACAAGCAATGAACATTCCAATGTAAATACAATTTCCAAGGTGTTTAACTAATGTAACCTATAACAAAATACTTCTTTGCTGATAAGCACTTCACTTGCACATAGAAGCAGGTTACAGTTCAATTACATGAAACAGTTACAGATAGGTCTTAAAATACAAATTATTTGTAGACATTAAAATGTGTTTTTTCCATGCAAGAATTAAACCAATGGTCTTGGTCCACACACAGCTAACTATGTAACAAGAAGTGCAATGATGAACAGCTTTGATTCTCAGCACAGAGAAACTAAAACCAGAATGCAAATTCTTTCTTGTGTGATTGCCTAGAACAAGTGTTGGATACAACAATGCTAGCAAGCTTGTGCAGCCTCTGGCTGCATTGTATCAATACTCTGGATATATTACATGAAGCTCTGGAGCTGTTGTTCTCACTTTTTAGTGTCAAGAACTAAAAGAAGAGAAAATTTCATTTTCCTAAAACAGCTTTGGTACAGTGTTGTTCTTAATTGTCGCGGTCTTGAATCACCGGGAAGGGATCAGACCGGCGACGGGGGTTCTTGCCTGCCTGCTGAGCTGTGGTGGGAGGCAGTTGCAAAAGCCTCAGGTTAGGTTCGCTCGCCTTGCGACCCAGAAGACACAAGAACGAAGCAAACACCTGGAGAGCTGGTGCCGATCCACTTTACTAACAAAATGGAGGGCTTTTTATGCCCTCGGGGAGAGAACCATCCAGAAACAGGGAGGGGATTAGGCGGAGCATGCAAATCCGCTACAAACTATAGGGTGTTAACTTGGATGGGTGGTAACTTAGGAGGAGAGAACAGGGACTAACGGGATTGGACAGCTCCCCAGGGAGAACTGACCAATGGTAGCTGTACTCACACTGACAGGCTGAGCCTGCCAGAGCTACCAGCACCTTAGGAACAGGGGGTAGAACCTTTATTTTTAACTTTTAATAAAAACTGGGGTAACTGTAGGTAAAGTCCGTTATATAAAATCACAGTCCGGGTTGGCTACTGTCCTTCTGGATCTTCCACACATCGAAGTTTGTTTCTTCGTCCCTTCTCCTTCGCCATTCGTCCATGTTCATATAGGTCCCATCTCCAACACTTAATCACAATGCAGAAAGGCTGGAGATAAAACAAACTTCCTCTGCTCCTGAGAAAAGTTTACTTTTGAAGAAAGCACATTCCAGTGAAATGAAAAGTAAAAATATAAATAAATAAATGAAGTCGGTAAAATATGCAAAACATAAGAAGAAGCAGTTGCCTTCAATCACTAAAATAACTTTTAAAGGGAAATACTTTCAGTGTGAAAGCTACACTTAGAAATTTAAAAAAAAAAATGTTTTTCCCTTCCTACTGAGCGGGTAATTTCAATTTCAGTTACGATTTTCCAAAACTCTTTCACTATTCAATTTTTATCCAGAAGTCATATCAGAAGACATTAAAATGGTTTATGTGATGAGCCTAAGCAGATCATTTTATGTGGAGAAGTTAGGGGTCTACAATACACAACTCAAATACCCCCAGGCCAGTGCTGTGCTGCATGTGGCTGTGCATTCAGTGTGACTCTCTGACTGTGTTGTGCTGCACAACACCCTTAGCTCCAGGATAACCTCATCCACCTTAGAGCAAGGGCTCAGCCTGCAGGCAGGTCTCATTCTGTACCACTGGTGATCATGTCACCAGTGTGGCCTTGCCTTCATCTAAAAGTGCAGTAAGAAGTTATTGTAACATCATTTCTCTTTAATTGTAGAAATGATGACTAGAGCTTTCCCTCTGTAAATAAAGTCTTGTAACAGTCTGAATGACTAAGAAAGAAAAGGCTGCTATAGACAGGGGCTGCATGGCATGCTGCACATGGATCAGAGTGTGATGTTATGCTGCTCAGGGCTCCCGGGATCTAAAGGTATGTAGTATTATCGGTGCTATTCTTTTTACAATTTTAGAAGTAATGAATAGCATTGTCAATGATATTTTATGACACTAAGTTCCTTTCTTACTGGGACCATAATGAACCCTCTCCTTCCAGTGCAAGACAACCTCCTAGATCAAAGAATGTATTCGTTATCAATTCATTTAATTTTTTTAATTCCATGTTCTTCTCTGATTAGAAGTTTTATAAATTCATATCTAAAAATTCATTCTCAGTTTCATCTGTCTCTACAGGTATCATTTTCATCTTACTATGATCATATAAGATGATATTGTTCTACTCCCACTGAGGTGTCAGTTATGACATGTCATTCCTCTCCCTTTCTTTTGTGACTGTTTGGGGTGGAAAATTACAAGAAAACTAATATGTATGGTTACTTCATAAGAGCATGTGACATAAAAACCCTATAAACTTTATTTTTGCTTAGCAACTGAAATTGCTTGACCTTTTTGTTCAAACTTCCCTTTGGTTCTGTTTGCTTCTTATTGTTAAAGTCAGTCTGTGAAGGCCTTCAGCAGAATCTACCACAACAGTATGTGCTCTGTAGGGGAACTAAAGACTTTTACTTTCCACTGCAATGATGACATTTCGTGTATTTGCTAATCTCCTCACCTGTACGGTCTAAGTTCTGGAAAACATGGGACAGTTCTATCTTGAGTCACATCATCTTCTAACATACATGTTTTCAGTCTTCTTCTTTCTTTTCTCTAATGATGACCAATCATCAAGTCCATTCACTTTTCTCTCCAGAGCAGAAATCAAATATATATTGATTATTGTACACTACATATATATACATATATGTAATACACTGTATATAATTTTTCAATACTGGTAGGTTAGTGTTCAGGTAGTTTATGGATTAGTACAGCAAGTTACTCAACTCCTTTAATATTGCTTGATGCATTGTACTGTGTCTTGCTAGAGGAAATAACTTTCATTTCAGATAAGATCTCATATATACTTTAAGTCAGCAAGGTATTAAATAATGAATATAATATTATAAAAAAGAACATGTCATTGACATGTTCAATAAATTTAGTAAAGACAATATATGATAATTCAGATTCAAGGAGTAGGAATTCTTTTACCCTTTCCAGTCTGCATTCACTTTCTGAAATTCCTGACCAGATTTTTCAGAAGTTCCTGTGTGCTCTGATTTCATCCAAATAAGTTCTTTAGGTGGTGACACATTTATTTTAAGGTTTAGAAATCAGCTTTACTTTAAAAATAATTTTAGAAAAAAATATAATTGCATATGAACCTTTCTAAGGAGATATGTTCTTCAGTGTGTGTGTGTATATATATATATATATATATATTAGTGAAAGAAATTTCAAAGCACCCATAAGTTTTTGTAAATGCTTTTAATGGTTGTAATTATATTTATAGAGAGGTAATCTTTTTAGAATCTGAGATTTTTGAACATTAAGGTTGGAAAAGAGCTCCAAGCTCATGGTGTCCATCCCATGACTGAACAATACCACATCAACTAAACCACAGCACTAATTACCATGTCAGTTGTTTCTTGAATATTTTCATGGGTAGTGACTACACCACCTCCCTCAGTAGCACATTTCAATGCCTGAATATCCTTTCAGTGAAGAAATTCTCCCTGATGTCTAACCTGAACCTGCCCTGGTGCAGCTTGAGGACACTACCCCTTGTCCTGTCACTAGTTACCCAGGAGAATACACAACCTGACTTTCAGGTAATTGTAGAGAATAGAGTAAGGAACCCCTTTGAGCCTCCTCTCCTCCAAGCTAAACAACCCCAGCTCTCTCAATGACTTCTCATATGACTTACTATTTTCCCTTGTATCCAGAAAGTAATTAGAGATTGTGGAAGAACTCAATTAGGTGTGCTGGAATCAATCTTTCCACTAAACAAAAGATCTATTAATGTGTTATCTTATTTTGCTATTATTTGAGTATTAGAACAAGATGCAGTACAGAAGAAAACTTCACTGTTTGAAAGAACTTGCTTTTTCTGCCTCAGGTGATGTAGATGTGGTAAGATGATGACTTTCTGCACATTGAGAATGGAGATCCACTGCAAAGGTGCGCTGCAGATGAAGCTGCTGTGGTCTGTATGCACAGATTTAAGCACACTGCCAGTTCCCAGCTACTCTTTGGTGAGTTGAAACAAGAAGTTACCTTAGAAAGAACTGCCAACTTCCCTAAAAGCATCTTTAACTGAGACAAACATATTCCTTTGAATGTTAGCCACAAACAGTCAGCAACTAAGCAACAAAGGGAGTAATAACACAGGCCTGTTTGAAGCATATTAGAAAAACAGTGTAATATTGATCTTCAGTATTTCAGATGGTGAGACCTCCTTTTATGTTTATAGGCCAATGATACTGCATAAACATCTGCTGAACTTCAGACATTGCCACCACTACAGTCATCCTTGACTACTTATGACAGCTACAATAATTCTGATTGTGATAGGTTGACTCAGACCTGCAGCTAAGCACTCATGCAGTTGCTTTGCTCTTTTGCCAGCAGGGCTAGGGAGAGAACTGAAAAGATAAACATGAGATAAAGGCAATTAATATGTATACAAAAAAGGGGGAAATATCTCAAAACGAATGAGTGAGGCAATCATTCATCACATTGTACCAGCAGACTGCTACCCACCCTGTCTGTGCACAGAGACTACTTTGGAGAAGCTTGCCCTCAACTGGTTACTGCTGAGTGTAACTTTATGGCACAGAATATCACTCTGATTTGTCTAGCCCAGCTCAGCCTCTCACAAGGTTTTGACAACCACTGGCTTTCATATAGAGGGCAGTGTGAGAAATCGAGGAGTATTCAGTACTGTGCAAACGCTGTATAGCAAGAGCTGAAATATTGGTATGCTATTAATACTGGTTTAGTCACAAATAGCCACACAACACTATATGAACTAATATAAGGTAAATTAATTCTGAGTGATCCAGACAGACTGATTTAAGCTCCTACTTATAATATGATTCACTTACACTACTTTTACACAAGATCTAGGGGCATGTCAGAAACAGTATTTTTAACTTTAAAAAAATTATTTAACTATTTTGATTGAAAATACAACTCTGTTAGTCTTATATATTTGGATTTTCCCAATGCCTTTGATATAGTGTCACAGAGCATATCCACTTAACTACTGAGAAAACATAGTAATAAGAGGACACATATTATAAAGATTAAAACCACAGAACAATGATAAAAAGAAACTATTCATTAGGACAAGAGATTTTTTTTTAACATATGCTCCATGTTTCTAATGTGTGCAGAACAAAATAGAGGACTAATTTATTCACACTGATGTTCTGGTCATGCAGTCACACTAATTCTTTTCTCTTTTTGATTCTTTTCTACATGAAGGTTCTTGACCTTGGTTTTGTTTATAATTGGGTTAAGGAATTTCATCAAAACCATGGAATATATAAAGCAAATGTATTGATAAATTTGCTGTATTTGTTTACTGTCCTCCTACACTTGTTTAGTAACAGTATTAATACTAGAAATCTATTAAACAGTGACAAACATAGTTACTATATACACGTCACAGTAAAAGACACTAATATTTAGATAAATACTGATTTTCCTCCAGTAAAGCCTACAGGTGAAGAAAGCACCTAGCTGTGGCAAATTTATCTGATAGAGTAGGTAGTTAAGATTACTACTATGCAGACATATTTGTTTGTGTTCTCAGATATACCAGCAAGGACCTTTCCAACATACCCATTGCAAATTTTATCAAAGAACACTGTCTCACTCTTATGAGGGCTTGCTCATAAGTACCAGCTATGAATTCAAAGCTTTGCACAGTTTGTGAAGC
>VWZD01006971.1:0-15267 GCA_013396695.1 Sakesphorus luctuosus
GTGTGTGACACTCTTGTTCAAGTGGTGTGTAACACCCACAATCCAGGTGTGTGTGACACCCACATTCCAGAGTGTGACACCCACGTTCCATGTGGTGTGTGACACTTATATTCAGGTCGAGTGTGACACCCACGTTCCAGGTGTGTGTGACACCCACCATCCAGGCGGTGTGTGACACCCACATTCCAGGTGGAGTGTGACACCCACGTTCCATGTTGTGTGTGACACCCATGTTCCAGGGGTGTGTGACACTTATATTCAGGTGGAGTGTGACACCCACGTTCCAGGCAGTATGTAACACCCATGTTCCCATTGGGCTGTGACACCCAGTGGGGCTCTCACACGTCCCCGTGGCCGGGCTGTGCACACCAACAGCACGTCTGCAAACAGCACAGGTGGGGTGTGACACTCAGGTTCAGGCGGAGTGTGACACCCGGAATCCAGGTGGTGTGTGACACCCACATTCCAAATGGACTGTGACACCCAGTGGGGCTCTCACACGTCCCCGTGGCCGGGCTGTGCACACCAACAGCACGTCTGCAAACATCACAGGTGGGGTGTGCCTGCTCTGCAAACACTGCCACCTCACAGCACCAGTCCTGGCACGGAGCTTGCCCACACAGCCACACCGGGCCTGCTCTGGTGAGAGGTGGAGCAATAAAGGTGGTGCAGAATCAACAGAGCGGCTGTAAAACACGGTGTGCTCCCAAAGGAGCTGTAAAACAATGCCCGTGCCAAGAGCAGGCATTGCTATCATAGAATCACAGAATCATAGAATTGATTGGGTTGGAAAAGACCTCCGAGATCATCAAGTCCAACCCTTGGGCCAACCCCAGTCCCTTTACCAGATCATGGCACTCAGTGCCACGGCCAAGCTCAGCTGAAAAACCTCCAGGGATGGGGAATCCACCCCCTCTCTGGGCAGCCCATTCCAATCCCTGAGCACTCTCTCTGCAAAGAAGTTTTTCCTGCTCTCCAACTTCAATTTCCCCTGGCAGAGCTTGAGCCCCCCCGTGCCCCCTTGTCCTATTGCTGAGTGCCTGGGAGAAGAGACCAACCCCCACCTGGCCACAACTTCCCTTCAGGCAGTTCCAGACAGTGCTGAGGTCACCTCTGAGCCTCCTCTTCTCCAGCACAAACACCCCCAGCTCCCTCAGCCTCTCCCCACAGCACTTGTGCTCCACTCCCTTCTCCAGCCTCGTTGCTCTTCTCTGGCCCCGCTCCAGCCCCTCAATCTCTTGCCTCAACTCAGGGGCCCAGAACTCAACACAACACTCAAGGTGTGGCCTCCCCAAGGCAGAGTCCAGGGGAAGGCTCACTGCCCTGGGCCTGCTGGCCACGCTACTTTGGATCCAGGCCAGGATGCCATTGGCCTTCTTGGCCACCTGGGCACACTCTTGGCTCCTCTTGAGCTTCCTGTCCCTCAGTCCCCCCAGGTCCCTTTCTGCCTGGCTGCTCTCCAGCCACTCTGTGCCCAGCCTGGAGCGCTGCAGGGCTTGGGGTGGCCAAAGGGCAGGACCTGCACTTGGCCATGTTGAACTTCATCCCATTGGAATCATGTCTGTCTGTGTATAAATACATCTATTCACAGCATTTCAAATGAGTTACATTTCAGTGCCCCATCCCTGGGAGTGTCCAAGGCCAGGTTGAATGGGGCTTGGATCAGCCTGGGATAGTGGAAGATGTTCCTGCCCATGGCAGGGGGGGGGACTGGGTGGGCTTCCATGTCCCTTCCAACCTAAACCAGTCTGTGATTCTAAGACAACATTGAAAGAAAGATATAACATTATCATCTAAAAACATTCCTAAAGCAAGAGATTCACTGGGGCAAACATGGCCTTCTATACCATCTTGATGAAATTACTGCAGTCAAGTTCACTGAAACACAGAAAAATGGCAGTCTGTGAAAACCAAAACATGATTTGGTTCAATGAGCATGGTCTAGCAATCAGAAAAAGGCACAAGGGATTTAATCTCTTCTTTCATGTCTTGGGAAGTTCAATGGAACAGAATTAGTTCTCATTGAAGGAGATTTAGTTAACCTAAGTGTAAATTAAATTTCTCTTCATTTTCTTTACCTGCAGCCCCTGAAGTGAGTGTTCTTTCAGCAGTAATGCTCTGCATTGAACAGAGATCAAGAAGCAGCTCTGAGGGCTGAATTAACTTCATCAGCACATCCAGCAGCTCCCAGAATCCCAGATGGGGTGTGATTGCTACATCTGGGTAATAACAGCATGTTGTGTTAATGTCATTACAACAGAATTTAACTGTGTTCTGTGAACACATGTCAATAAAGACCATTTTGCAGTGAATTTATTGCCAGTTTAGACATCCTCATCAGCTGATCATGTTAGATTTAACATCCCAGATCTTCCTTTTCTCTCGGAATCAGGTCCATCAAAATAACCTGCAACGTAAATATTTTATTAAATGAATTTTTTGCAGGTTTTTTAAACCATGTATTTCAATTAACTTCTTGGCTTCCAGCTACCTGTGCAAATCTGCTCATGAAAGGCACCACATCACAACTCAGACCTTCCCATTAAGAAAAAAATACTTGAAACTAGTTGACCTGAATGATGGTTTTTCAAATACTGAGTTATTGATCCTTCCTCAATAGTATTTAAATAGAGCCAGGTGGTTTTAATGGTGAAGGTCTTAGGACTAGATTTACAGAAGTACTTTTGTCCCTGAAGATGCCAACTCCGCAACTTTCTAGAAGTCTGCAGTGTAAATGAAGGTCCTACTTGGTCTAAAAAATTCTGGTAGATGTCCACCTGCTGTCGCCTTTTGTAAATCTTCTTTTTAGTGAGTCACAAACATATGGGAATTTTCTCACTTAAATTCACTTGATATGTATTATTCTCATGTGAGGACTTCCTTAATTTCTGTCTACTTCTTTTCCTTAAACAAGGCTTTGTGCACTTCTTTGCATCCCAGCAGATCATCTCCTGCACTCCTGCCCAGGCTCAGGCAGTTCCTTTGGTTTCACATGTTTGGTTCTTTTTTTAATTATTCACAACACAATAGGATTATTGACCTATTCTTGGAAAAGAATAGGAACAGAAGAGTTATGACACAAATCTCCTGCCAGGACTTCCAGTGCAGTACCTTATTGAGAAAAGTTTTGTGATGTAATTACTCACTTTAGGGTTTAGCTGAAGCTAATAAAAGTTCTGGAACAGCATTCCAGAAAACACAAACATGAAGTTTTACTTGAATCATCTGCCTGTTTTGGTTTTTGCAGTTTTTTCAGTAGGCCTGGTGTTTAAATACGTTGCTGACACAGAGCTGGAAGCCCAGTGCAGCCTGCAGCCTAATTTTCTATACACTTCATTTTCCATATTATTGTCTGATGCAATTCCTTGTGTAATAATACCCTAAATAACTCAGAATACATTAAAAAAGGGGCTGGGGCTACCTGGGACAGGAAGCACAAGGGAAGGGACAATCTTTTCAGCAATGCTCATATTAACAGGGCACATAATTCCTGTTCAGCTGGTCAGCTGCACTTTGGACTTGGCACTGCTGAGGCACCTCCAGTGTTGGGGCAGTTCTGGGACCCTCAGACAGGAGAGAAATTCAGAGGCTGGAGCGTGTGCAGGGAAAGGAATGGAGCTGGGAAAGGGCTGAGCAGCAGGAGCGGCTGAGGGAGCTGGGGGGGCTCAGCCTGGAGAAAATGAGGCTCAGAGGGGACCTTCTCACTCTCTGCAACTCCCTGATGGATCCAGGGAAGGGTTGGGATCTTCTCCCAGGGAACAGGGACAGGAGGAGAGGGAACAGCCTCAGGCTGTGCCAGGGGAGAGTCAGGTTGGAACACCAGGAGGAATTTCTGCCTGGAAAGGGTGGTCAGGCTTTGGAAGGGGCTGCCCAGGGAGGTTTGGAGTCCCCATCCTGGAGGTGTCCAAGGAATGACTGAATGTGGCACTCAGTGCTCAAGGTGGGCATCAGGCACAAGGTGGGCTCCATGGGCTGGGAAGGCTTTTCCAGTCGAAATGATTCCTGGTTCAGTGATTCACTGATCCAGGAAAAAGCTGTACCTGTGGCACACTGATCCTAAGGGGGATTATGTTCCAAGGATGAGGAAAGGGCTGATTAAACAGCAATTCCAAATTCACCTCTGAACAGGCTCACTCATTCCCTGAAGGGAAGTTGTGGCCAGGTGGGGGTTGGTCTCTTCTCCCAGGCACTCAGCAATAGGACAAGGGGGCACGGGGGGCTCAAGCTCTGCCAGGGGAAATTGAAGTTGGAGAGCAGAAAAAACTCCTTTGCAGAGAGAGTGCTCAGGGATTGGAATGGGCTGCCCAGAGAGGGGGTGGATTCCCCATCCCTGGAGGTTTTTCAGCTGAGCTTGGCCGTGGCACTGAGTGCCATGATCTGGTAAAGGGACTGGAGTTGGCCCAAGGGTTGGACTTGATGATCTCGGAGGTCTTTTCCAACCCAGTCATTTCTGTGATTCTGTGATTAAGGGAGAGCAAACAGCATTAAGTCTCAGGAGTTTCTCTGTGAGTCAGCTCATTACAGCATGGCTGTAGCAACCAGGGCCTGATATCCATCTGTGGACACTGCAGATGGATTCACACAAGGCCTGACCAAATCAGGCAGTGGTAGGAAACGATGCACCTCACCAGAGGAATCAGGAGGGTATAATTAATTATTGAAATAATTAATCATCTGGTAGGAGAAATCACAGTCACAAGTACAAGACCGGACCACAGTGACAGTTCAAGGACTACCTGTATGAAAAGGTGTGCCTTTTTAGGCATACCTGAGGTAGGATTTTAGGGAAATTAAATCATAAATAGCAATCCAAAACTGCTGGAGTGGTTTTGTTTTGAGTATTTTAAAGAGTGCTCTGGTTTGGCAGAGTGGTGAAAGCAGGAATTAATTATCAGTTTTATCCTTACTAAGCACAGGGACACTTAAAACACTTCTCAGCTGGGACTCAGATCAGCAGCAGGACCCACATCCCCACAAGGAGGCAAAGCTGGACTTGCCCAGTTCACTTTATCATGAAGTCAGTAGTTTTAGGACCTCCTTCTGCCTGGAGCCTGTCTCTGGGTTTTCAGAGACTTTAGATGTTTTAGGCTTAAGAAAAATTGTATAAAGCAACTTACTTTTAAATAAAATCCTGGTTTATTACAGATAAAACTCCACGAGCATGTTAAAGAGGTTTTAGTTGTATATTATTGGTTTTTTTTTAAAGCCAGAACTTATTTAAATCACCACAACAGAACATAAAACAACAATTCTCTTGCATCATGCCTCTGCTGCTCCTCTTCAGGGAAAAAAAAAGGCATAGTATTTAAAGGAAAATAACTAATGGAAGTATCACATCAACAGTTTCTGTTGTAGTAAGCTAAGCAAATTTTGCATATGGCATGACTCCATTGGGTCATCCACAGAGTTGGCATGAAAAATATAAACTCTTCATAGTTTAAACATGAGCTTCTGCTGCCACAATGCAGTCCACAGTTCTTTAGCAAGGTCAGGAACAGATACAGCTTTTAAGGTGAAAGCCTCAAGTAGTGCACCAGCACTTGGTGAAATTAGGATGCTAAGATAAATTTACCTTCCATAGATAGATTTATTCATAAATTATTTAACCTAAACTCTAATCACACTTAAGAGATGGTACATGGAAAGTAGTTCTAGCGAGAAAAATACAATGACTTCAGCTTTCAAGTATTTTAAACTAACAAATGAGCTCACTGCCATTTTACTGGCAAAACAGACTCTGTCCTGCAAGCAATAAGGGTTTTTATTCAGCTAAAATGTGCAAAAGAAAAAAGTCTCAAAGTGAGAGAAATATCAGCAGTTCATATTGGACACGAGGGAAAAAAATCCTTAGGAATTAACTCCTTTAATCTGTTTTCTTGTCATTAACTGCTGTAGATCTCTTTGCAGCAATTCCGTTTGTAACGCCATTGCTTTCAAGCTGCAAAGGAAAGACAGTGCCATTAGTGGGATGCCAAAACAACAACTTCACACCCAAACCAGTTAACAGCTGGGGTTTAGAAGCAAGTCCAGTGAAGATCTATGAAGAAATCTGCAGCAAGAACCAAGTGGTGACTGAGCAGATTCACAGGTTATTTTTTCAGAGGGAAGCGGGGAGTGAGAGCAAATACAACATTTACAGGTCTTTGTGTTTTGATAGGAGAAATAAATAATGAATGCACAGTTTACACACACTGAACATCTTTCCACATTATGAGTAGCACACCTGGCTGAAAGTATTTTAATTCTGCTCCATACATTTGGTGTGATTTATCAAATACTTGACTTTGTTCTACACTGAACAAATAGCTCGTCATTTAAAAAAAATAATTAAGCTGTTTCAGGAAACAGGAGCAATTTCTATCCCTCCAAGACCAAGAGCTGTCTTGAAGCAACTATTTCTAGCTGGCTCAGTAGTGGTAACTCCTTCTTAAGAAAATATCCTCCAAAAAGCCTGTAAAAACACCCAGCTATTTATCCTTCTGGGGTGCCCACCCTGAGTGGTTCACCCTGGAGTCTCCCTGGTGAGCTCAGTGAATGAATCTTACTTTACAGCTTCCAGATTCATCCTCCTGGCCTCTTTTCACAGCTGAAGGTGCAGGAGGATCCCCAGAGCTGCCTCCTTGTCCTTGGTTTGTGCCTGTTGGATCTTCCACGGCTTTCTTGGGCCACACACGTTTGATGAACGGGGCGATCACGGGGTAGATGTAAGGCTCGAGGAACTTCTTATAGACCCAGAGGAGGACAGGAATGACAATGCAGGGAATGCACACCATGGCTCCCTCCTGTCCTGTGAGAAAGCTGGTGAGGCAAAAAACCAGCCCAGAATCAGAATGTTGTATGCCATGATCTAAGAAATCAGTCTTTGAATATTAAAATATTAAATAAAGGCTGTAGTTGGTATTTGAACACAGAGTATTCTTTAATTATAAATCAGCTGTTAAAAGCTTCAAAAATGCTGAGTTTCAATGCTATAAAATCCTCAACTGGACATTTTAACAAAAAAAAAATACAACAGAATTTGTGAAGTCATCAGTCCTACAGCTGCAACTTAGAAAAACCAATTCAGGAAATTAGAGTTTTTATTTAAAGCACACACAACCAGCTTAAGCTGCAAGCTACAGATATTAGCCAAGTTCTTGCTATTCTGAGTCCAAAGGGCTTGTTTTCCTTAATCCCTTTTTATTTAAGGAGAAATTAAACAGCAGAACTCCAGTTCATCCAGTGGGCTGCTACCACTGAATGGGAGAAGGAAGAGAATCCCAGTCAGGATTTGACAGAAACAGAATATGGATTATTTCCTTCTTCCTGCCCAAGAGGAACCCATTGATCCCACAGTAGTCCCATACATCTAACTATTAGAAAATGAACCATCCCCTCTCTCTGTAATCCAGGGAGAATTCCCCAGAATTGGCAGTCTGGATTCTGTGCTAAATAAAAAAGGCAAAAAACCAACGCAGAGGGGCAGAGAGGTACAACTGGGAGAGGAAGCAGTTAACTGGGATTAGAGCTGTCCCTGCCAGTGCTGACCAGCAATATATTAGACACACTCTGCTGCCACAGAGCTTTGCCCTTCACATTCCTCCTTTTTATGCTGCTGACAGCTCAATTCTTACACTAAGAAGCAAAACAAAAGCTTTCCAAGTTGGAGAATGAACAGGCAGGATGTGGACACTTCCCTAGGGACCAGTTTCACCTTTGTTTTTAAGCTATCCTGAAGATTATTAGTCCTGTGGAAGAAGAGAAAATCAATTTCCAGTTGGCTTCTTCCAAGTTTCATTCAGGCTGCTTCAAACATAGTTTAAACCTACTCTCTGGAATCCAGGAGGAATCTTAAATAGAGACAATGTGATTCAGGAACTCTCCCCACCAGAACTTCCTAAATATTAAATTTCCAGCCAGATGCTGTGGATTCATCCAGCAGCTGAACCAAGTGGCTGGAGGCAACACCCCAGGCTTGCAGCATCATCACAGAACCAAAGAATGGTTTGGGTTGGAAGGGATTTTAAGGATCATCTCATTCCCACCCCCTGCCATGGGCAGGGACTCCTTCCACCAGCCCAGGGTGCTCCAAGCCCCATCCAACCTGGCCTTGGATATTTCCAGGGATCCAGGGGCAGCCACAGCTTCTCTGCCCAACCTGTGCCAGGGCCTGCCCACCCTCACAGACAGCAATTCCTTTCCAATATCCCATCCATCCCTGCCCTCTGGCAGTTTGAAGCCACTCCCTGTGTCCTGTCCCTCCATCCCGTGTCCCGAGGAAACAGCAAGTGTTGTGTCGAGATCCCAAACCAAAAACCCACCCCTACCTGTGCCAGGTGCACGAGCGACCCTCTGGAACCGCCTGTCGCGACAGCGGGAAGCACCGTCCTGCTGAATGCCTGCAGACACCTGGTGACGCTGTGACACCTGGTCGGACAGAGACGCAAACCAAGGGAGACAACACAAAACAGCGCGGTGAGGAGGGCCGAGCTCACCGGCGGGTTAATCCCCTGCGCCAGGAGGTGCTGCCGGGCCGTGCGAGCCCCAGGCACACAGAGCGCGGCCACGGGCACACCTCGGCCTCCTCAGGCCCCTTTTCCCCCAAAGGCAGATCCGGCCTGGAAGGGAAACTCACGGGGGCGTCCCCGTTTTCCCCTCCCCGTAGGCCGCTCAGGCCGCTGCGCTCGCGGGTGGCGGCTGCGCCAGGAACGGCCGGGAGGGATGTCGGGATAGCAGGATGTCGCGATACAACGATCGCTCCCCGCACTCACCCGTTCACCCGTACCGGAACGGCCTCGCGCTTCCGGGGGCGGTGCTCCTGACCAATGGGAGGTGGCAGCGCGCGTCACGTGACCAGGGCCACGCCCCCCGCGTTGTTACCCGGCTGTGCCCCGCCCCCCCGAATTCCAAGGAAAATGCGTGTCCCAGATTGTCCCGGTCCGTGCGCGGGGAGCGGCTTTAGGTGGGATATTGGGAAGGAATTCCTGGCTGGCAGGGTGGGCACGCCCTGGCACAGGTTGCCCATAATAGCTATGGGTGTCCACCATCCCTGGAAAATCTCAAGTTTGATGGATCTTGGAGTAATCTGGGATAGCAGAAGTTTCCCTGCCCATGGCAGGCAGTGGGCTACGTGGTATTTAAGGTCCCCTTCCACCCAAACCAGTGTTTGATTCCATAATGTCCCTTCTGGTCAGAGAACCCGGAGCACAGAAACACACAGAGCACAGTCTAAGCTTTTCTGTTTTATTTATGTACATCTGGATGTGCAGATTCACTCCCGAGCCATGAGCTTCTGCTTCTTCAGCTTCTTCTGGGAGATCTGGGAAAGGAAGGAGAAAAGGGTGGAATGTGAAACTGGCAAAATAAGGAAACACCTACCCAAAACATCTCACAAAATAAATGTGCAGTTATCTTTTGGGAGCAGTGAGAGCTGTTGGAAATTCCTCCACTGATGATCCACTGGTCACACCTGAATACACACAGAGGAATTCCCACACTGCTCACAGGCTCTAAACTCAAGTTAAACAGTTCACACATCCCAACCTCACACACAGGGTCACAGAATGCTGAGGCTGCTCTGGGAGAACAAACCCCCTGAACAATGAAGAGGTTCTTAGGGTTTTAAGTGATTAATGTTGTGTTAAAAAATAAAAAATGGGGTCGCTCAGAAGTAATTTCATTTTTTTTCATGGGTTTTCCAAAGGTGTCCTAAGATGGTCATCACAGCAACCCCTCTGCCCGATACTCAGCTCTCCTGATCTTATGGAGGAAGACACACAGAGCATTCCATACCTTTTTCTTCTGGGCCACTTCCTCCTCTGGCTTGGGCACTATCTGCTCCTTCTCGGTGAGGATCATCTCGATGTGGCACGGAGAGCTCATGTAGGGGTTGATCCTGCCGTGAGCCCGGTACGTGCGCCGGCGCATCTTGGGAGCCTTGTTCACCTGGATGTGCTCAATCACCAGGGAATCCACATCGAGGCCCTGGTGGGGAGGGAAACCTGTGACTCGTTTTTATCTGAACATCAATCATCTCTTCAGCAAAAATGTGAGTTACCACCCCAGTCACCACTGCTGGTGAATGGAGAAGCCAAGCCTGGTGGTGTCGTGGAGCTGAGGGTTTTCCAAGGATTTACCAGTGAAATGGCTGAGTGCGGTCATGTCAGAAAGCTGAGGATTTACCAAAGATTCACCAGTGAAACAGCAGAGCTTGTCAGTGTTAGGTTTGACAGCGAGGGTTTTCCAAGGATTTACTAATGAAACAACCGAACTTAGTCATGTCAAGGAGCAAAGGATTTACCAAGGATTCACCAATGAAATGGCCAAGCTCACCAGTGTCAGGGAGCTGAGGGTTTTCTAAGGATTCACCAAGAAACAGCTGACCTTGGTGCAGCCACAGAGCTGAGGATTTATCAGTGGAATTGCTGAGCTCAGAAGTGTCCCAGAGCTGAAGCTTTACCAAAGATTTACCAATGAAACAGCCAAGCTTGGCAGTTTCCCAGAGCTGAAGATTTATATGGGATTTACCAATAGAATACCTGAGCATGGCTGTGCCATGAAGCTAAAAATTTACAAAGGATTCAGCAATGGAACAGGTAAGCCAAGCTAGGGATTCACCAAGGATTGACCCTGGCAGGGCCAGGTTGTTCCCTGTCCCTCCATGCCAGTGTCCTGGCTCAGGGGTGCTGGCATCAATGCTACAAGGACACTTTGTGCCCAGCAACACCCACCTTGAGCTCAGCATTGCTCTCTGCATTCTTGAGCATGTGGAGCAGGAACTCTGCGCTCTTCTTGGGCCAGCGCCCCTGTGTCCAGCCCCACTGCTTGGCCTGGAACAAGAAGGAAACAATGAAGTTCTGATTTTGTCCCAGTACAACACAATTTACTCTCCACGCACCATCCATTTGCCATTACAAATGACAGAATGGTTTGGGTTGGAAGGGACCTCCAAGTTATGATATCATTCCACCCCCTGCCATGGCCAGGGACACGTTCCATCAGCCCAGGTTACTTCAAGCCCCATCCAACTTAGCCTTGGACACTTCCAGGGATCCAGGGGCAGCCACAGCTGCTCTGCCCAACCTATGCCAGGGCCTGCCCATCCTCACAGCCAACAATTCCTTCCCAATATCCCCCATCTAACCCTGCACTGGGAAGCCATTCTTCCTTGTCCTGTACCCCCATCCCTTGTCCCCAGTCCCTCTCCAGCTCTCCTGGAGCCCCTTTAGGCACTGGCAGGGGCTCTCAGGTGTCCCTGGAGCCTTCTCTTCTCCAGGTGAGCCCCCCCAGCTCTCCCAGCCCTTTTCCAGAGCAGAGGGGCTCCAGCCCTGCAGTATCTCCATGGCCTCCTCTGGACTTGCTCCAGCAGCTCCGTGTCTTTGTGCTGTTCGACCCTACAGCTTATGGATGAGAATGGATTACAATCCATTCTATTTTATGCATCCCAAAACCCAACCCAATTTAATCACTTACTTGACACTGACAACTCAATGCAGACACTGCAGATAGGTGCAATGCTGTACTGGAATGAAGAGGAATGTTTTTTACCCTCTTCAGCAACCTGAGACAGTGGGAGGTGTCCCTGCCCATGCTGGGGGGTGGAACAGAACCATTTTTAAGGTCACTTCCAACCCAAAACATCCTGTGATTCTGTATTTTAACACAAGTTTACCTTTGACAACAACAGACTGCTCCCCATGCTGTCTCAACATCACCTTTTCCTCTTAAACCATCCAAAGCCAAAGCCACCTTCCCATGTTTCCCCTGGGATCTTACCTGGACACAGCTCCCATGTTCCCTAGGGTCTCACCTGGCCACACCTCCCATGTTCCCTGGGGTCTCACCTGGGCACACCTCCCATGTCTCCCCTGGGGTCTTACCTGAGCACACCTCCCACATTCCCTGGGGTCTCACCTGGCCACAGCTCTCACATTGCCTGGGATCTCCCCTGGGCACACCTCCCATGTTCCCTGGGATCTCCCCCGGGCACACCTCCCACGTTCCCTGGGATCTCCCCCGGGCACACCTCCCACGTTCCCTGGGATCTCACCTGGGCACACCTCCCACGTTCCCTGGGATCTCACCTGGGCACACCTCCCATGTTCCCTGGGGTCTCACCTGGGCACACCTCCCATGTTCCCTGGGGTCTCACCTGGGCACACCTCCCATGTTCCCTGGGGTCTCACCTGGGCACACCTCCCGACCCCGCCGTTGTAGCGCCGGAAGGGGACACACTGTTTCTTCAGAGTGACATCCTTCAGGTACTTGGTGGCCTTGCGGATGTGCATCCCCTTGATGGCCTGTGCGGTCTCACGGGTGTTCTACCAAACAAAGCACACAAAAGCTCCTCTTAACACATCTCTCCAACACAAACATGGATCCTGAATCCTTGTCTTTTTCCTACAAAAGATGCACTCACAAAAAAAACCCAATTTAAACACTGAAGAGTAAATAACAACACTTTTTCCTGCGCTACCTAATTTAATAACCCTTGGTAAAACTATCTGTGGCTCCAGCACATTTCTGTTGTTTTTACCTAATGGCTAAATCCAACTAGCAAAACCGTAACTTATAACAAAAATTATAAGTACTTATATAGCTCCTGTTTGGCCACTATTCCAAAAAAAGCAGGAGCCTCATGGATAAAATCCTCCTACAATGTCAAACGTGGCACCTCAAGAGAAGTGATGAGAAAATAGAATTGTAACTGCTAACCATGCAATTCCAGCTAGTGCAGTTTTCCTGTGAAAAAATCATAAAAGGAAAGAAGAAAAGGCTTCTGACAAAAAATACGGGTAAAATATCAGTGTTAATATAACATTTAGTAACTGCATAAGTCACAGAGTAAAAACAATCTTGATGGTAATGAAAAAACAAACCAATGTGAAAACCTGCTAAGTAACACCAAACAGAAAAGGATCTGCTCAGCTCTCGTTTTACTCAGTTAAATTAAGACTCTCTTTAATTCTCTGCTGCACCTAAACCTTTTCTAAAGGAACCTGTGTCCTTGTGCCAAACACCACAGAACAAAAAAGAACAGGGTAAACAGATCTGACATCAAATCCTAGCCCAGTCTCTCCTGCTTAATTCACTCAAATTGTTTTTATCTAAATTAGACAGGAACCACTTTAAAACACAGGATTTTGGTTTTGCTGCTGTGGAAGAAAACCGTGACGAGCAGCTAAATAGTAACTGTGTAACGACACAGAATAAGAAGCACTTAATTAAAGAGAGGGTATGTTAGATGGGATATTGGGAAGGAACTCTTGTCTGTGAGGGTGGGCAGGCCCTGGCACAGGTTGGGCAGAGCAGCTGTGGCTGCCCCTGGAGATCCCTGGAAGTGTCCAAGGCCAGTTTGGATGGGGCTTGGAGCAACCTGGGATAGTGGAAGGTGTCCCTGCCCATGGCAGGGGGGTTGGATCGAGATAATCCTTAAAATCCCTTCCGGCCCAAACTAGTACGGGATTCTCTTATAAAGTAATACGTAAATTCGAACAAAAGTACCCCAAACCCCAACTGAACTTGCATTTTCCTGCTCCCCACCCCCTCCTTACCTTGAAGTGCACCCGCAGGTTGGAGCCCCGTGACTTGCATGCTGCGGGAAAGAAAAAACACCAACTTTTGGAACCAAAATCTCAGCGACCCCAGTGCGATCCCACACGAAACTGCCCCCAGACAGCAACTCACACTTTGTGGGGTTCTCCGGGTCCAGGGAGTAGCGCACCATCTTGGGAGCTCAGCTGGAAAGCACCGGGGGAAAAAAAAAACACATTAAACTCCGCCACGCCGACATGCAGGGCCCAGGCCGCGCCGCCGCGGCTGCTCAGAGACTTCGCGTTCTTTTCACGGTTACATCCAAAGGTGTCCTAAGAGAGTCATCATCGCAGCCACGGGTGTTCCCACACGGAGTGTGTTCCACCCCTCCACCTCCCCACCTCACCGCCGCCCCTGCCCGCCCTGCCGCGGGGTCACCGCGGGTGCGGGGAGTGTGGGAGCGCTGACGGGGCGCAGATGGCCGGGGATAGCGGCGGATGCCGGCGGATGGCGGGGCCGGGCCCGGCCACAGCTGCTCACCTCAGGATGGCGGCCACGGAAAGAGGCCAGACGAAAAGGGGAAGGGCGGGGCGTGCGCGAAAGTCTCGCGAGATTTCCGCCCTCCCCGATAAAAGGTGAGGGAACGGACTGGGCGCGCGCGGAGATCTCGCGAGATTTTCACGCTTTTCCACCCTCAGTATGGCCGCGGGGCAAGCGCTGAGGGGGAGGGAAGTGGGAGCGCCCAGGCTGGGGACGTGGGGAGTAAATGCTGGAGCTGGGAGCGGCTAAAGGAGGGCGGCTGAGGCGGGGAAGGGTCGTGTGGAGCGGCTGAGGGCACTTTGTGTGTTCAGCTGCGGGCTATGAGGAAGGGAGCAGCTGTGGGGACCCCGGGAATGGCCTGAAGGCGTGTCAGGGCACGGTTTGGTGGGATCTCAGGAAAAGGTTCTTCCCCCAGAGGGTGGTTGGGCCCTGACCAGGCTCCCCAGGGCAGTGGGCACGGCCCCAAGGCTACCAGAGCTTCAGAAGTGTTTGGACAACATTCTGAGGGACAGGGTGGGATTGTTGGGGTGTCTGTGCAGGGCCAGGAGTTGGACTGGATGGTCCTTGTGGGTCCCTTCCAGCTCAGGATATTCTGTGATTCACCCTCAGCTCATGGAACGGGCGCTTTAGTGAGGGAATCCCGGGACCACTAAGGTTGGAAGAGCCCTTGCAGCCCATGGAGCCCACCTTTTCCCCCAGCCCAGAGCACTGAGTGCCACGTCCAGTCCTTTCTTAGACACCTCCAAACCTCCCTGGGCAGCCCCTTCCAATGCCTGACCACCCTTTCCATGGAGAAATTCCTCCTGGTGTCCAACCTGCCGCTCTCCAGCACAGCTCTCTGTCCTGTCCCTTGTCCCCTGGGAGCNAGCTCTCTGACCTGTCCCTTGTCCCCTGGGAGCAGAGCCCGACCCCCACCTGAGATCGCAGAATTAATTACAAAGTTTGGAATAGACCTTTAGGATGATCAAGTGCAAGTGCTCCATCTCAGAAGCACTACCAAGTTCGCCATTAGATGGCAGCTTAGGATGGGAATAGAGCAGCTCATCGCTTATTGAGGTGACCCGGAAAAGTAACTGATATTTGTTGCACCGTTATAAAATAATCCTTCTCCGGGGACACCCCCTTGTCGCGGGGGAGAAGCTTGCGTGCCCTCATGAGGTTGAGAGCTATGCTGGCGGTGGTTTGTGCTGCCAGTAAGGTCTCCCATGCCAGAGA
>VWZD01006972.1:2082-12884 GCA_013396695.1 Sakesphorus luctuosus
GAGCCAACATCAAATTAGGGTGAAATGATGAATGACACATAGGTGGCAAGACATGGCCAAGTTAGTAGGTAGTGTCCTTTCAATCACATCTAATGAGGCTGTGGTACTCCTCTCAGAAATTTGGTAAAAAGGGAAAAAAGATAATACAGACAGAAAGACTTAGGTAATTGAAGAAAATATTCTCTAAAAGCTTTCAACTAAAGGCCACATCTGAGAATAAGTAACTCCCTCAAAGTGTTGGAAATTAGAAGACTTTTGTACAAGTTTTCTCCAAGCTGGAAGAGTATTAGAGAGTATCAAATATAGTTGACAGTTCCTATGCTCTTCCCTACTCATTTAGTTTTGGTCACTTACAGAGACAACACACTGTCCAAGCTGAATACTGGTTCAACTCAGTCCTGTTATCTCTATATTTCTGTGGTCTATGGCTGCACGATGTGAAAGAGTGGAGCAGAAAAAAGTTGAATGCACCTGAAGCATGAACAAATCCTAGAAGTGTTAGTAAGGAGGTGGAAATTTGTCCCCATGTGAGTGCACTGCTGTGCCCAGCATGAAGAAATAACATAGAGGGGCTTCATGTCGCAAAACTTGTGGCACAGAAGTCTCACCAGGTGGAAAAGCCAGCACCTGAAGCAGTGCCACTGATGATATAAAGACAGTTTGCAGACTCTGAAACCTTTCTGGAGAGCCTCATCAGAACAGAAGCAAATGCTGCCAGCCATTCCCATACAAATGACTGTACCTGGCTGGGCTACAGTATACTAAACAACTGCAGAAAGCAACAAATCACCAATCTGTTTGTGACAGGTCATCCCAGCTAAATCAAGTTGTCATTTATTTTTGACTTGCTCTTGCCCCAGGATCAGTAGCTGTTCCTTTCAGGTTGAGAATGGAGCAATTTGAAAGTGCAAAAGCCTATTAGAAAAAATGGCATGAAGGGTTAGTTATAGCAGTGGCGGTTGCACTTTGTCATCTGTAGTTAACCCTTTTGCCCCAGGGCTTCAGAGACTTTCTGTATGGTTCACAGGTCACTCAGAAGCTTTGCTGCAAGTAAGTATTTAAAGGTGAAACATGGGAGCAAAGCTGCCATGAAGGCATGGCAGGAGGTGTCTCTGTGTGTGGCAGAGGGGAGTTGTTAATCCAGATATTTTAAATGGAAAGGAGCTCCCGGGGGAGGGCTGGGGAGGTGGGTGTGGGGTGGAGTGAAATTGCTTCTTGTGTTTGGAAATAGCGGAAATAGACACTTTCAAACAGTGCTTCAGTTGTTTCAGTTAGATTCCCTGCATCACTACTGTCCTTTGTAGTCTTGCACAAATCAGACACCCCTGCTGAATCCCGAGCTCAGTTGTATCAGGGACTATGATTAAAAAAAAATTAAAAGAAAGGAAAATAATGCAAAAATTTTATTTATATTATGTTTTACCCATTTCTTAAGAAACAAGAGGAGGTACGAGGAAGTGAAATGGATTGTTCTGTAAGGAAACCAAACAAATCTTCTGCGACAGGATATTTAAATTAAATATTGGGAAGAAATTCTTTACTATGAGGATGGTGAGACACTGACACAGGTTTCCCAGATAAGCTGTGTCTGCATTCCTGAAAGTGTTCAAGGCTAGGTTGGGTGGGACTTTTGAGCAACTTGGTCTAGTGGAAGGTGCTGCTGCCCAGTGGGGTTGGAACTAGATATTCTTTAAGGTCACTTACAACCCAAACCATTCAGGGATTGTATGATCCAGACTCATAACCAGAAAACCAGTATCTGTGTCTAAGGGAAAGCCAAGTGTTTAAAGGAAATGTTATTAAAATTGTGGCTGCAGTTTTGATTTAAACTAGTCTTTCTGTAGAACATACTGTTTATCTGTTGTGTTTCTTGCTCTGGCTGCTTTTCTGAATACTTTATAACTTGACTATACTTGCCTCATACCAATAGTAATATTGGGAGAAAGATTTCCATCATTTTCTCATTAGTACAATAAAAGATGCATGGTCAGACCTGCTTGTCCATTTGGATGGGTATGTCTGAAATAGCAGGATTTAGGAAGGAACAAGGTGTTTTCTTCATGTGACTTGCTAGCCGCTTTATTGGCATAGATACATAGAATGCCAGCCTCAAGAAAAAGAAAAAAAAAGTGGGTTTTGTGCGTTTGCTGGCAAGATCATATGTGTATTCAAGACACATCATAAGACTGAATAAAGCAGTTCCTACTACTTCATTATTTGTTCATTCAATAATTTCTGCAAAAACACATGTCAGAAGGGCTTACCTTAAGAGTGCTAGTATGCTATTCTCTGTTAAGGGATGCAACCACTCCAAAACAAGTATCAGAGTTATTACAAATTTGCCCGTGATCAAAGTTGTGGGCTTTCTTTGCTTTTTTTTTTTCTTCAGACTTCTTTGCTAATCAAAAAGATGTAGAGGTCTGCCTCTTACTCTGCTAGCCTGAGATATTGGTAATGTCCTGGATACCCTAATATGAAGAACCAAAATATTTCCCTTTCTCTCTCCTGCTATTTCCATGAGATCAAGAGTGCCTATACTGTGACAATGCAAGGGTCTATATTATTCCAATTATGGCCTCCGTACGACTTTGCTATGGCTTTTTTCATCCCCTTTTATCTGGCTTTTCTAAATTTCCTTAGGCATTTTAAGTTTACTTTCAAAATAAAACAAGGTTGACAGATTTGGACTCATCTCTGATACCATGAGGAAGCAATAGGAGATGGAAAAGAACCTCTGACAATTCAGAACAGATATTTATTTTTGTTGCACGCTTATTAATGGTGTGAGCTCAACCTTAGTCTCTGCTGAATTGTTAAAATGTGAAAAGCAACTTAGCTAAATGGGCAGTGAATGAGGGGAGCTGGATGCATCATGCAAGCAAAGTGAAAACTATCAATCACCATCTATTACTCCACTCCTGGTATTTGAGCAGTGTTTCAGATATTCTGGAGAGATTAGCTCAGAATAAGTAAATGCCAAAATGGAAACTGTCCACATGTATCTATCCAGTGTGTCAGCCAAGCTAATCACACTGTGCTTTATAGACTGAACACTTCTGACCCAGCTCTATCAGGGATCTCTCAGACATAAAATTAGCAAGGTAGATGAATCTGACTTCTCTTAGTCAAAAGTTCTATATCCTCAAGCAAGTTGTCATGCAGATACAGAATGAAGATATCTGACTTGGCGATTTGACCTTCTAAACAAGCAAAGTAAATGAGAAGTTATGAAGATTTCCTGCAATCACTCCACGGATTACGTCTTGATTTCTAACACTTCATGGATCACAGGTTGAGAAGGACTGAGGTAGCTTAACAGGAAAGCTGTCATCTAAAGCAAAACATGAGCCATGACCCCACTCTGTGGATTTCACAAATGATTAGAGGGGATATCCTCAGGCTGTAAAGTCAATTCCCAGACATTTTACAGAACCCTTTTAGTAAACAGTTCCTGATTCCATGTATTATTTTGTAGCTTTGAGGGATATTTTCCTTGGGCAAACACAACCTCCCTTCTGGATAAATCATTTCAATACTCCAGCTTAACACAAGTTCTCACTCCACCCAGTGCCATGATACCTGATTGCTCTTGACCTCTTCCAAAGCAATGGTCCTTTGGATCACTCATTCAATGAGGAATGATCAGTCCCTTTAATCATCTAAACAAAAAACAGGAGCAGCATGGAAACCATGAGTTCTCGTTATCCTGAATATGGTGCAATTAATACCTAGTAGGCAGAGGAGTCACAAAGGCCAAAGGCAAATGTCACTTGCTAGGGCATGTTTTCCCTGCTGAAAAGACACCACCTACAAGCCATCACCATGACAACCCTTAGCCGTATCCCAGAAGTGTAGCACAACCTCACCCTCCCCACTCCCCCTCACCCCGAGTATTCAGGTGAGATTCTTTCTCTCATTCTGAAATGGAAAACAGCAGCAGTAGAAGAGAGTAACAATTGAAGCAGATGCTGCAAAAATAGTCCTGTAGGCAGAAAGCAACAGAGATGTTGGAGTAAGCTAAGACCTGTGTGGGTGCCAGGGGATAGAAGAGTTGTAACATTACAGCAGAAATCGTAAAAGTGTAGAAAGCATCCATATACTAGCAGATGAATCACACAGGTGTAAGAGAAGCCAAAGTGAGGTAGATATAGGTGCAAGTACTCAAATGAAAGAAAGAAAAAAACGTGTTGAAAGCAGCAAGCTACAGCCATGGAAAAGGGGGAGATTTTCCTCCTCAGAAAGGAGGGAAGGTATTCAGAGATCCAGAAGATGGAGGAACTGAACCACAATAAGAGAAAAAAAAGCAAGTAGTGAAAAAGCAGGACCACATCTGCATAGGTGGCCACGTCAGGGAATTGATCATTTTCTTCTGTTTCTCCAAATAATCATAAAAATCACACTCATAGTGTGAAGCATGAGTTCATAGTTACTGTCCAGCAACTCTTATAAAGGAATATGTGGCAGGAAGGAGAACTCCCAAGCTGTATTTTAGCAGCACATGTGCTTAAGTTTTCCAGTCTTTATCAAACTTCCTTTGTAAATGACTCTGACATTCATTCCCCTAAATGATGGGCAAGTGGATGCATGAGAATCAGGAATGCAACTGGCTCAAAGTCAGAAGTTTTAGAGTGAAGACAAGGAAAAAGATATAGATTATCAAGTCCAAAATCTACAGAAAACCTATATGCACCTCACAAGAGATGTAGCAAAGAGCAGAATACAAAGAGGAAAAACTGTGGTCTTTAAATTATTCCTCACAGCCTATCCTTTGTTGTGGGTTAGTACTTTGTCAGTATTTCCTCACAGTGGGTCTTGTTCTCTAAACCTTTAAACTACAGAGTGAGCATAGCTGTGAAATGCTACTGGAGACTGGAGGGCTTGATGAGGCCAGGCTCTGCCTCGATATTGAGGGCAGTGCAAAACAAATTTTGTGACTTTTTCTTTCATTTCAGATTGGTCTTATTGACTGAATTTTGACAGTTGACAATCACTCTGCATGATTTTTGCTCTGTACCACTATGTGAATATCACACATTTCATTACCTTCCTTCCAGACAGTCACTCTCCATATGTGTAAGCATTTTTACCAGGTGAACACCATTCCAGAGCAGTTTCCTTACCTCCAGGAGGACTTTGGAGATGTGGGAAAGGGGGAGGAAGCTTGAGTTTAGGTGACTCAGTGTTGGTGCACAGCAAAGACAGAGTTTTCCTTTATGCCAGAGCAATGTCTGCTCTTTCTATTCTGTGCCACACTGATCCTGAAGACTCCACGCTGGTAGTCACACCACCCCACATACATGTATGCCCAAACACACACCCCTTCAAATACACACGGGTTAAAAAAATCCTGAGTCGTCAAGGTGATGAACTGAATGTCTAACATAAGGCACCAAGAAATGAGGGTCTGTGCTTGCATTAGCTTTGAACTATTGAGCCAGATGCCTTTTGTACTACACTGCTTTAACACTGTTAAATGCTATTGCTCACAATCTAGTCATGCTTATCAGAGTTGACTAGCAAAAATTAGTAGGGAACTAGGCACATCAGTATTTTAGCTGTTTAAAAAATACAGCGTGATAATATTTGAAGGAAATGTTGAAGCTTTAATTATCTAAAGATTTATACATATTTTTCCTATTGATTTTTAATTTCTTTTCCCTCAGTTTTTTTAATGCATTTTTCTCTAGTGTTTTTGACCCTTGCTGAAACCTTTTTCTCATTGGTGTCATTTCTTTGTTGTCTGTTGACTTCTCGGTGAGAAACCTAAAACTTATTGAGAGGCAAAGATATTGCCTACTTGCAGTGCATTGTGACTCAGTTTCTTTTGTAAGAGGACTACACAATAGGGAACAAAGGTCCTAGTTGCCTACTTTCAGCTTTCATGGGTGTAAATACATTACTCCTGAAATATAATTATCATATTGGTGTGAATAAACTTCAAGACGATAATCTAGCCTTGGCAGAAAACCATCCAGAAGAAGCCTCAAGACAAATGGGCCCTGGAGTCAAACAGTTTATATAGACAAAGGCAGGCCTACGAAGAAACAGGAAAAGAATTTCCTGAAGGTCCTGATAAAACTATGTAGAGCTTGTTGAAACCCAATAAACCACAGACAAGTGAAGAACTGAAAAAAAAAAAAAAATAAGTAAAAATCTTCTGTCCTTCTTGAGAGAAGGCAATTATCCCTCAAAGAGAAAGGTTTGCTGACTCAAACCATTTGAGTTTTAAGCTGCCTTACACTGAGATTTATTTTTTAAATTGTTTAGGTTTTTTGTTTGTTTGGTTTTTTGTTTGGGGGGTTTTTGTTGTACTTTTCCTATTATTTGGACAAACTGTATTATTTCTCCACCTATGATTTGTGTGAAACAGATCTGGGAAGAGACAGAAACATCCTACATTTCCTAAGAAATTCTGTGTACTTGAAATCTCTTGGTCAGTTTTGCAAAGCAGTGATGTTTGAAAGAGAGGTTTCACTCATGCATTCAAATCTTAACAGACATCAATAAGAAGAAGAAAAGCTTAGACTTTTTCTGGAGTCCCTAAACACACACAAATCCCTGCATAAGTTTCTTTCACTCTTCCAAACACCTGATTGTATTGATACATTTGTATGCCTAACTGTGGGCACAAGGAGCTACAGACTTGTATGTGATTTCATTGGCAAATACATAGCCAATATATACAAACGCTAGAGCATACAGGATGTGACAATGGTTTTGGGTGAAACCGAGCCAGATTTTAATTATTTATTTCATCAGTCACAGCTGTAATACATGAAAAGGCAATCTTATCCCAGATAAGAAGAAAAAAAGATGCTTCAAACATTGAATCTAAGTCCAGTTATTTTTTAAGATACATTCTAATGCATTAACTTACTTCCCAAATGACAAACTGCTTAAATGAGCTCCCCCAACTCAGAATTTTTGTTTTGTTTTGGCTCTTGCTTGTTTGTTTGGGTTCTTTTTGTTTAAGAAGCTGAATGTAATGTTTTAGCTGTTATGCATTTTTTCCCAATTTTGGCTTTCAAGCTGAGAGACTTCTATGTTTTCAATGCATGCTTTTTTATGGACTACTCTATTTATGAGAAATTGCTATTTTCAGAAAACAATTCTTTAAAATTGACAATTCTTTGAGCCTTACTTTTAGTGGACAACTTTCAGGACTCTATGAATAAAGTTAAATAACTTTTGTTATTTATATTTATAGCTAAGACTATCAGAATATTTGTTTCCTAATATGCAGCTGCTCTGGGAAAACAAGTATTTTGTGATCACATTTCCAAATTTAAGCAACGCAAATGGTTAAACAAGATTGTTTTCAAATTGATAAAAAGTAAGCAAAGATCTTCAGAGCAAATTTAGCCAGTTGAAATTGCTGGGATTTCTTTCAGTGTATTTCTCTGAAATGGATAACACTGATTTTTCCAAAACATAACTTACTATGAAAACATACCACTTCAGCAGAACTTCAGGCTGGGCCATGATGAGATCTGCAACAATGAGTGACAGCTCCTTGCATAGATGGTTCAGTACATTAGCTTTCTGGAGCTGATAAAATTCATCTCAAGTCTCTGCTCTGTCATATGCCAACACACACTAGAATGAGGCTCCCTTTCTTCTCAGGCAGACACAATACCAAGCCCAGAACTTCTTTGCCACAATAATGTCAAATATATTCTGAAGTCTCAGAGGATCAGAGATACAGCTAGGATTTGAATATATTTATTTCAGACAGTGATGTAGATACTCCACTGTCAAATTATGGGTTGCAAGAGAGACGTATCCAGTCTGGGCTAGTTCACTTGGCTCCCTCTGGCATCAAGGGGAAGAGTGCCTGTAGTGCAGGCAAGCACCTCTGAGGGTTCAACAATGCCACCCAATAAAGCTGACTGAAAGTGCCAGCCTACTTGAGAAGAGATGCCTCATTTAGCTGATGATAGCTGAGATTAATTTTATCCTTGATTTTCTCTATTCTGAAGAAAGTGACACCAAATCCTTGCTGGAGGTTCAGAAGTCTACTTGTTTTTCTTCTTCTTTTCATATATCACCTCATTTTCCAGCAGAGTCAAAATCACAGAAAGGTTTAGCATACCAGAAATTACAACGCCGTGCACATTGCTCTTCAGCACCCATCATGTTGCCCTATGAGATATAAATATGTGACCTTATTTTGAAAGGAAAATCCTTCCTAGCTGCTTTTCAGCTCCATCACTTATGCATTATAGACTTTCTACTCAATTGCAGCATAATCTCATAGGAATTTATTATGCATCCTGTATATAAAACAGTATGTACCCTCTACAGAGAACATCAAAAGGTAGTTAATAGAGATGTTAAATTATTATTGGTTGAAAGGAGCCGATGCCCTAGAGTAATCAGATTCTCTCTTTCTCTCTCTCGCTTCATATACTATATATAATATATACAATTAATAGTGCACATATATCAGTCTCCAAATAGATCTCTATAAAGAGTGCTTGAATGTTAGAGGAACTGATGTATTAAACATGTGGAAGCAAGCAAAGATGTTACAATAAGGTACATTACAAATACTAGCATAGGTGTTGATAGATACGACAAAGGAAACACTAAGTCCCAAGGAAAAAAAATAAAAAACCCCTTTAGGTTATTTCCTGCTCTCACCATTTATTTGTGAGGGAAGACAGTAAAGGTGCTACTGATGGAAATGAATAGATGTGCTGGTATTTATTAATGGTCAGGAGAAAATGTCAAATGCTTATACTGAGCTAATTACTTACTGCCAAAAATCAGGAAAATGTGTAATATGGAACTTACTACACAAAGATCAGATTAATTGAGATGAGATTGATTTAGAATTTTGATATCTCAGATAAAGCTCTGAAACAGAAACGAGAAAACTTGTTCCATGCTATGGGTGTGTTATGAACTGTTGCCTAAGTTCATTCATCCCAATTTATGATGTTCTCCTCAGAGTATAAGCTCTTCTTTTAGAGAGTTGACTCTTTCCATGTATTTATTCAAAACACAGCAACATTTCAAACAAGGCTAGTACCTTAAAATAATATTTGCATTAATAGTAAGTATCACTAGTAATAATTAGAGCAACTGGTTAAATCTAAATACTAAACACAGATTTATAAGTATTTCTTTAAGAAGTAATCTAAAATTTAAGAATGAGTTTGGATTAATCAAAAATGTAAGATGTAGAACAGTGAAAAACGGAAGATAATGATTGGACAAAGTGACCTTGGAGAGCTCTTTAAATCTTAATGACCCTGTTTCAACAATAACACATTAAATACATATATATCTATGTATGCTTAATGTGGACAAAATAATGCAACCCAGTGAAACTTGGATATCTGGTTCCCCTAATCATGCACTGGTTTATAGCAAGATGTACATTTTCCCAGGGTTGCAATATGTCCTTATAAATTATCTGAGTCCATTTCATACTTGAAGGCTCATCCCAATGTAAATCATGTTGTTGCCATGAAGAAACACCCTTACAAGAAGAAAAATGATCTCACAAAAGATTTCCTACCTGCTTCATTCAGGAGTTACAAAAGAAAACTCAAACAGCAAGTTTGGACTCCAGTGACATGTTTGTGCTAACAAGGCCTGCCACAGGATATCTCTATAAGTGACCAGACATTGTGTGCTACATTGAGACTTGAAGTGGAAAAGTATACTTGAAGGCTACCATCTTAGCTGACATAATTACTAAATTTCAGTGTGCAGTTCTCTGAAAGACTCTCCTAAAAATCTCATTTGTAACTTTACGCATGGTATGGACTGCACTGTCAGATCAAGAAAAAAGAATGTGGTTTCCTAACATACAGGAGAAGTTCAAAATCTGTTGTAACAGTCCCGAAGGAGGTGCGAAAAGCCGGGGAAATCATCCTCCCTGTTTTTCGCACAGGCTGGGTACAATTATTACTGGGGTCACAGAGGCCCAAGGTGAGATAATACACATCCCAAATTACCCTCTTTGTCCTTAACATTACCATGTCATAAGGTGGTATCACACAGTACAGCAACAAAACAATCCTGGTCCCTCTCCCTGCTCTGAAAAAGATCACCACAAGGAGTACATATTGCGTATACAGGAATATATACAAGGTTAGGTACCACAACCATGTGAACAGATCAAGCGGCATTGTGATCAGTGGCTCTGTACTTAACAGAGAAAATGCTAAGATCAAATTTCTTCCAACCCTTGCTGGGCACATCTGTTGTTATCTCAACCCTTTGTGCCCCACAAAGCTTGATAGTGAAAGCTATTGTGGTTTAGGAATGGTATTCTCCAATTTAGTGCTCCCATTAAAACCGCACTTCTACTCACTCCCCCATTTCCCTCCCACTTGAAGCACAAAAGCCAAACATCACAGGTTAAGAACAATTTACTGGAAACAGCAATGAATAAGAAAACTAACAGTAACAGGAACAATATTAATAACAGAAGTTTAAGACAAAGAAACTATTTACACAGAAAGCTCTCAACAGTAAACAAATACCAATCAGCACTTTCCTTCCATGTTTTCTTCTGACCAGAAGGAATGCCCCTCTTTTGAAAGCAAGTCCCACTCCTCTGCTCCTGGAGATGATGCGAGGTGGCATCAAATAACTTTAGGGCCCTGGCCACATGTCTTAATTTGAGGGAAAAAAACGTTTGCCAAAAAAAAAACCCAAACAAAACAGAGGAGAGGATTCCTCCACAATAATCATGTCACTTCTTATTAAATTTAAGAAAAGAGGAACTTTAAATAGAAAATGCGTATAAGAAGGATAATTGTACTTAACTACTATATATAGATATA
>VWZD01006972.1:28148-39510 GCA_013396695.1 Sakesphorus luctuosus
TGTGTGTGTGTGTGTGTGTGTGTGTGTGTGTGTGTGTGTGGGCACGTCTGTGTGATGTTGTGATAGTGTATGCCTTTTGGACTTCTTCAGGTGAGAGGAAAGAAGATATAAATGTCAGGAAGAAGGAGAGAATTAACTGAAAGCACAGAGACAAAAAAAAAAATTGTTAGAACAGCAGCACGCCTTCGTTACATAGCAACAACATAGGTTCATGATAATAGGTTCTCATGAAAGATTCCCAAGAAAATTACTAACACATATGCACACACACACAAACTAACAAAAACATTCTGAGGTGACAAAACATACATAAAGGACAGGGAGTGAAGGGAAAAAAAACAACTAAGCCACATGAGAACAACAAACACCTGCGTAAAAAAGCAGTGCATAAAAACCTGGAAACAGAAGGAGATTTCAGAAATAGCATAATTAGAAAATGAAAGCAGAAAACACTAGTACCACATATTTACAGACTATCTCCTCCCTTCTCTTCATACGCTAGGTTCCAATTGTGACAATAAGACACACTGGATCATACAGGTGAGTGAGGAGCAGCAGGGAGGTACTGCAGTGACAGATGAAACCTTTTTACATGGGTGAAAAAATGAAGGCCAGAAGTATACATGCAGATCATTTCTCCTCAGTCTGTACTTCTTAAACTGCTTAGAGATGCCTTCAGTGGTCCTGACAGTCAAAGGATGGTTGGCAGAAACCACCACTATTTAGGAAGAAAACGTCCATCCAAATAATTAATTGGTTTTGAAAATACCAGAACTGTTTTCACGGTTGCTTTTTGTGTTTTTTTTTTCTCTTACATCCATGACTCATCTGCTAACAGACTCAGATCAGTAAAATAAGCTCTCCATATCACAAGGCTAATCAGCTCTTCCCCATAGGGTGTGAGGAGGAGAGCCTTCGGTTACTGTTGGCCTTGTCAGCTCCAGAGCTGGGACTAATCTGGCTGTATGAACACAGGTCGGCATTCAAACTGCAAAGCTGAGCACCAGATGTATGGATTGGGATGCAAAGCCACACTGACACAGCTAGCCTGCTTTTGGATCCAGTTGTGCATCTACACAAACTTCTAAGATGTACAACATGAAGAAATCAATTTAGGGGAGCATGTTGGTATTGCTCTGAATGGGCAATTGTACCAACTACTAAATTCTTGGGAACTACAAAAGACAGAGTTTTTATGGAGGAATGGAAGTTACTATTTGTTCCCTAACAAAAAGCGCAATCAAATTCGAAAGACCACTGGGCTGAACCTTTAACCACACAGTACCATTCTGCTCTTCAGACTGGTAAACACAAAAGCCAGTCCCATATTTATGAAGCATCTTGCCTTGGATTGAAAAGGTCCTTAAAATTCATCTAGTATCTCAGATGGCCCTGAAGTAGCAGTTTGCAGCAAAGTCCTCTTTTTTCCTAATGTTTTGAAATGTCTACAGTAAGGCAGCCTTGGCCCACAAGTATTATTCCTTGAGTATTGGTGATAACTTAAGGCTCCTTCAAACAAGTCTACTCAGAAACTACATCTTCTTTTTTGCAAGCATGAGCAGGTGAGCATGATAAAGAAAGAAGGGGCAGTCTTTTGCTTGAAAGACTAATCCCCATTTCAGACTCATTGCAGTGAAGAAGTTCTTTCTCCTCTACTTCATCTGAAAGTGAATGACACATAGGTGTCAGGGTTCTGAGTCAACCACAGGTCTTATCATCCCTGACTCTCTGTCTGTCCTAGAGAGAGTGTTCTAGGTCACTTCTAAAAGGTCAATTCATGACAAAAGCAATGAACAACCATTTGCCTCATGAACTTCCAACCCCACTGCTGACATCACTGAGTGTGACACAGCATTGATTTCATGCATGATTTAGGGCAAAATAAGCTACTGTTTTCACTAAGAACACTATCATTGCATCCTCATCCAACCCCTCCTACAACCTCCTGTAGCATTTCCTCTCCATCCTGTCCTAAACCAAATCTTTGCGTCACCACATTAGGAATCAAGTCAAGGTGATTTTTTGATTTAGGGTAAGCAAAAAACACATGTATTTCATCTACTTGATCTATATCTCCACCGCACTATAGAATTTTTTCTCCAGAGCTAAAGATAGGGAGACAAAGGAGCAGGAAAGAATGGCTTTGAAGATAGTGTCTGCTTTTCTTCACATCAATACTGTCCTAACAGAATGATAAATTATACATAAATCTGCAGCTTAAGTCAGCCTTGGTGTGAACATACAGCTAACAGCAGCTTCATATGTGATCAAATACACAATCATGTTCCTACAGACCAGCTGTATGCCTGTCAAAGCTGTGGTCAACAAGAATTTGCTGAAGCCACAGGGGGAAACGTAATTGTATTTGTCAGCTAGATCCACCAGAAAAACAGGATACCAAATGGTTGTACTGAATGCAATATTTGGACATAGAAAGCCATAATGGATAATGAGATCTAATGCAAAGCTTACTAGAGGTAATAAGGTGCCTTTCCACATGTCTCTGTTGGCTTTTGATTGTGAACAAGCATATCCCCTGTGTATTAACTGCTCTCTTCTAACTAGCACATAGCTGCACAGATCAGCTCACAGATGAGTTCATTTTCTGTGTCTTGGCTGCAGGTATAGCACTTCTGGGTACAAATCACCTGGTTCTTGCAGATGAAGAGTTCAAATGTCAGGGCTGTAGAGGAAAATGCCATCCATTTCAGGCTCCTCATGAATTGTCATAAGTGCAAGAACTAGAGGTACAGGAAAAAAAAAAAAGACTTGTAGTCTGGGAGATTTCCTAGTATTGGTGGAAAAGCGCTCACTTCGGGCCATTGTAGACCAATAAACAGTTCATTTTTTCATTGTTCTAATTAATTTAATTAAGTTAACTTCCAAGGTGTGTTAAGAAGCAATGCCTTGGGTGATTAACTGTTCCCATATCAAGGTGTTTTCACAAACACATTTACCTTGATTAGTGTACACATTATTATGTAATTAAATACCTCACACAGAGGAATTTATTAGTGCCTCCTTGTCTCCTAACAAATAAAGCAGCCCTTGAAATTCTCTCTGAAAAGAGCTCTCCTAAGCTAGGTGAGAAGGACTAGCAGGAACATGTGGAGAGAAAGATAATCATGGATTCATCATGCAAGTAGGTCCCTCATTGTCTCAGCAAGACTCTGCACCTCTGATTTTTGCAATGACTGTGAATGCCTGCCTGGGTCTCCTGGAAATTTTCTGGCTAATTAACCCACTTCTTATAGATCCAGTGGGCATTTCTTTGGCCAGCAGAATAAACATTGTCCCAGATCAGTGCAACAAATTTCCTATTCAAAGTGTAATTCTGCTATATGGAAAACCTCAATTTAAAACATTTACTTAAGAATATTTCAAAACTGGAAAAAAAAAGAATTATTAGCAAGGAAACTTAAACAGTGTTTGAGAGTGTCTTGGATTGAGCTGTCAAAATGCCAAATGCCCAATACAGATGTCAACTTCCCTCCCTCCCCACTGAGAAAAGGGAGGAAAAGAAAAAAATCTTCAAACTAGGTTTATACTTAAACTAACTATATATATTTATACAGAAAAGAGAAAATTAAGAGAAAATTACAATATAACACACACTTACACGAGTTAGGTATAACNTCAAATCAGCTGACAGTCCCAGGCCTAGACTGAAATTCAAAGCCTAAATTTAGGCCTACCTAGCTAAACCCATAACAAAGAGCTCTTCCTATGGAGTATGGCAAAACAAGTGAGGCAGGCTAACTTTCACTGAGAGTTTGCTCCTACTTTCTATCATTTGTGGCCTATAGCCATTCTAGCTACAGTTCTAGACTTAAACACGTACTTAAATATCTTGTTAACTGAGCCCAAGGTTACTCCCATTGGCTTCAGTGAAGATTAGTGCACAAAGCTGAGATTAGTCTTTGCCCTATCTGCAGGCTGTACCTGCTATTTTATTAGGCGTGACCACAATATTTCAGCATTCTCTTCTGGGTTTGTCAGTAGATCATAAATTGCACTCACCATCTGATGAAGCAATAAGATTTGCTTTATGCCTCATTGGTCACTTTCCAAAGCATTAAAGCTTAGAATGAACAAAACTCAGACAGTTTGAAGGTTCAGTTTAGAGATTTGCCCAAACTTTATAAAAACATATTTTGCAACTGTTGTGACTGTACAACAAATGAGAATTTTTCATTAAATTCTGATATTACTAATTATTTATTCAAGATCAGCAAAACAATTGGAACAAAAATTCTTCTAGGAAATATCAAGTTCCCTGCAGACCAGGAATTTAGTGCTAGAATAGCAAGGTAGAAATTCACTATCATTATCCCAGTTTATCTGTGAGAAGGGAATTTCAGACCTATATGAACATACTACGAAATCCCTCTAGAGCTAAATTTTGAAGTCTAAGTTGCTGCTATTATACTCTAGATGAATTTCATCTAGAGTGACTACAATCTCTGTAGTTTTTTTCCCTCCTCCACCACTAAGAAAAAGAGATTCTAGTTCCACTTCAGTGTATCTTACTTTGACAAATGACAGCAATAGAATCTGTGTTTTCTGGTGCTTAAATGCTCAAATTATTATTGTTTTGATGCCTTACACATAATTCCTTTAAATACTATAATTAAAAAAAATATTTTCCACTTTGTAGAAAATCAAAGAAATGTAAGAAATGAAGAGTAGGGTTAGATGTCTGGCCAACTGTCTAGAAAGTGAAGGAAAGAACAGTTTGGATGAGTGTGTGAAAAAGTTTGCATTGCTTGGTACTTGTAGCAGTGTTTCAAATTTCAAGGCCTCTGATTCCTCCAACATCTTCTTACACAACCTGCTTCTAAAGCCATGAGTTTGCCAATCTTGATTACAAAATACCTAAGAAGTGGGCACTGTCCTTTCATGACCTAATATTGGCTGTTCCTGAGAGTTAGCCATCCATTCCCTCCATCCCCATCCTGACCACATGTCAGATTCAGCACATTGGTGACCACAAAGTGAATCTCATCAGTTTGCTTCTATGATCAAAAAAGAAACATTTAGGGTTTTTCTTTTTTCCTGAAATAATTTTCAGCCAGAGCATTGAACTGCATCATCTCACTCCATGGTCGCACGATTTCTGGAACTCACATAAGGTAATAGCAGAAGATCACAGTCAGGAGCTGGGGATGGTTGAGATCACTCTTAGCCTGTAGCACAATGTTAGATCAGTTCAGACCAAGTGGAAAGAGGAATGTAACTTCCTGAAATGCTGTGTACACTGGTAATTGAGACTGGTTTTAGCAGGGCAGGAGTACTAAAAAAAAATCTTGCATTTTCTGGAAAAGTGCTCTCCCTAGCAGATTTTGAGTACCAGCTCTGCTTCTAATGAGAAAAATATGATGCAGATTCCTAATTATTGAAGCATTTCTAAGCTCCAAATACGAGCTTTTAAGATCTGAAATCCCAAATTACAGTAAAAACTTATGCAGAAGAGAGCTCTGTAAATGCACTCTGCGCTTTCACATATAATTAGCTAGTTACATATTCTGGTGCTTGGGAGTTGGCTATTTTGACTCCCTGTCTAGGACCAAGAATAATTTGAGAAAGAAAAAGAAAGAAAGAAAGAAAGAAAGAAAGAAAGAAAGAAAGAAAGAAAGAAAGAAAGAAAGAAAGAAAGAAAGAAAGAAAGAAAGAAAGAAAGAAAGAAAGAAAGAAAGAAAGTCAATTTTTTTCTCCTCTCCAAGGGTATAGCAACTATACTCCTGAGTCAGCGCTCCAAATTCTTGGATTCAGTGGGCTTACATACCTTGATAGTTTTCAGTGCATTTTTCGCCAGGAAGGAAAAAATAAATCAAGTCTTAACTCTAGTGTATAATCTTTAAGCAGGTAGGATCTAGCTTTCATTCTGTGGTAAGTATAGACAGATCCTGGCTACAATGGTGTTGTAGTCCAGAACAATGCCTTTGAGTTGCCTTTGGAATATAAATAATAAGGCTTACTGATTAGCCTACTTCTTGACAGACACAAAGACCTGACTGAGTTAAAAGCATTCAAAACCAGCCCTCCTTGTCTGTCTACCATTCCCTTTCCTCAAATCACATGCACAAAAGGCAATACAGGAAGCAACAGGATCTTGTTTTTCATTCAGGCCTTAGAGTAATGTACTACTTGAAAAAAAAAACCAAGTATTAGGGTACTCTAATATACAAGCATCACCACCCCTTTTAGAGAGGATGAATTAGGTGACATTTTCTGGGAATCTGGAAAATACTCCTGAATGCCAAGTGAATCAATGTTGAAATAAGAACAAATACAATCCCTACAAATGGGACAAGAGCTATCAGGTCTGTGGCAGTGAGAGAGAATTATGTTTGCCTGGGGCCAGCTCCTCAGGGAGTGAAGATTGATTCTTTATGATTGATGACTCGGCACTTGAATGCCAAGTCATCAATTCCCTGTGTTCATGGCATTGACTGCATCAAGATAACTTTTCCCTCGTGCCTAAGCATGGATATGGTCCTGGCCTGAAGTGTAGCCTCAGAGGGCTCAGGTACAGAACTTGAGTTTGCTGCTTTAAATTAGAGACAGACAAAAAACTCCAAGTGCTTGGCTGTGAGAAATGGTACTGAAAAATTAAGTGGGAATGGTGCTGGGAAGGCTTGGATACCCCTTTACTGTATCACATCCAGATTATATGTCCTAAAATGAATAGGCTTACAGTACAGAGTTATGCACCTTGAAATGCAAAATAAATATTTTGGGGTTTGTTGGCTGTACATTCAAGCCTCTCTCTGGGAGAGCTCAACTTTCATGCCACTGCAACATTGTAATTAATCTATGCAGCTCATAGAAGAGCGAAAAGTGGCCACAAGAAGTACATACTTTTGTCTGTATATCTGATGAGATTTTGTAAAGTACACCTCTCCTATGTGTCTTGATAGCTATTGACAAGGTTTGAAAAGCAAAAAAACTACCCCCTGATAAAGGAGAAACTCTGATTTCATGGTCAAAAACACACTAAAATGGAAACAAAATGAAAACCGCACATCATGTTTGGAAGAAAATTCATTCCTTGTTTCATTTGCTCTGTCCCTAAAGTCCAAATAAATAAGATAAATTTCTGAGTAAAATTTAGGATAGCCTTGATTAACCCTCCCCCAACTGCTGTAGTGTTGTAAAGGATGTCTCCAGCTGCTTAAAACTAGCCTCTAAAATTTCTCCATCAGGGAAGGATCCACAGCTGACATAAAGGCCCCACAGGCTGGGGGCCACATCAGTGATATAGAAAGGAGGAGGAAGTAGAGCAGGACTGTGGCACCTCTCAGCTGAATTCAGAATGACAGAAATGTTCTATCACTGTATGTTAGTATGAACTGTCTGGATGTTCTTTCACAAACTTCAGAATGTTTAAGCCTGAACAAGCCACCACCAGGCAAGGGAAAGAGCTCCTCTGCTGTAAAGTCACTTTTCAGTCTCACTTCAGGAGAAGGAACCATCTCAGTTTTTTCCTTCTTTCTTTACTTGTTTCTTTTTCTTTCCCACCCCCCACCACCCCAGCTGTTCTCACTAAGTGCATGGAAAAGGCTTAGTTTTTTTCCATTTGTTTGTTTGTTTGGTCTGATTTGTTTGTTTGTTTTTTAATAACACAGTTTGCAGAACTCAGATTTTGAAAACACTTCTTCCAAATTCAGATTGAGTTTCACAAATGATAACATGAAAAAATAGGAAAACATTGTTATTCAGAACTTTCTTCCAACCACTTTTCATTCTTTAGGTGTAGCAAGATTAATGTGTGATGCCTTTAAAGATTTAAAAAAATTGCAAGAAGTAATTACATAATTCAAAACTTCACAAATCTTACTGGTAATGTTTTTATTTTCCTCTAAAACAAAGAAAAAATTAAGCAGAAAAGCAAATTCTCTCTTCCACTTCCCCCAATCGAAACATCTGGTGACTCAAACCAGTCAGAAAGGCAGAGACGTGGCAACAATAATAAAATATGGTGCAGATGCCAATTCTAACCACGTGTAAAAACATGCTGTTCCTTCCCATGTTTACTAACAATCCATGATCGCTATTGCTTAATATTTATCTAGTGATTCCTATTCCTTGATTAACAGTTAATAATGCTGATGTCAAAACCATTTACAAGGGAGCATTTGTATTGCCAGCTTATTAATGTTTTGGGACATACAATATTACAATCATTCTTTTAATCACATCACATTGCATTTGTCCTATTCAAAAGCAAGGACTTTTTTCACACCTGCTAGAATCTTTTTGGTTCAGAGGTTATGTACCAGATGCAAAAGGGTCTATGTATAGAAATGGATGTGGGCTATTTCCAGCCTTCACTCAAGCCCCGGCTGTTTGATTTCTACTCCTGGCTTATAAATATATGATGTGTTGTGTGTTTAAGTTGCTTTCAAACTTGTTTTTAAGTGGAAAATACTTGAGGATGAAAGGCTGAGAGTTACATAGTGTGTTTTCTTCTACAAAGGAATAAAAGTGGTGATACCTTTGAAGGCTGTGAAACTGCTGTTAATGATTTTCCATGAACTTTTGATGTAATGTTAGAAGGAAAAAATAAAGCATTATATTAAGAAGAGATGGCTTGGTTCAGAAAAACTGCAGTCACACAACCAAATCTATAGTCATCCATTGCCTGCCTGTTCATACTAAAAAAACCCAGTCCAATTCCTTGTGAAATGTACAAACTCCATTTCCCCTTGGTTGGATCCTAGCTGCCACTAAGTCACCATAGTTTTTTTGACCTAATTACAATATTTTACAGAAACACTAAAAGACTTTGAGATTTCTTCTACTACCATTGCAATAACATGATTTTTATCTTATAACATTGATGGAACACATTGGATTTTGTGTTTGCTAAAGCAAGTCATGTACATAGCTAGTTTTGTANAATTTTTTTCTCCTCTCCAAGGGTATAGCAACTATACTCCTGAGTCAGCGCTCCAAATTCTTGGATTCAGTGGGCTTACATACCTTGATAGTTTTCAGTGCATTTTTCGCCAGGAAGGAAAAAATAAATCAAGTCTTAACTCTAGTGTATAATCTTTAAGCAGGTAGGATCTAGCTTTCATTCTGTGGTAAGTATAGACAGATCCTGGCTACAATGGTGTTGTAGTCCAGAACAATGCCTTTGAGTTGCCTTTGGAATATAAATAATAAGGCTTACTGATTAGCCTACTTCTTGACAGACACAAAGACCTGACTGAGTTAAAAGCATTCAAAACCAGCCCTCCTTGTCTGTCTACCATTCCCTTTCCTCAAATCACATGCACAAAAGGCAATACAGGAAGCAACAGGATCTTGTTTTTCATTCAGGCCTTAGAGTAATGTACTACTTGAAAAAAAAAACCAAGTATTAGGGTACTCTAATATACAAGCATCACCACCCCTTTTAGAGAGGATGAATTAGGTGACATTTTCTGGGAATCTGGAAAATACTCCTGAATGCCAAGTGAATCAATGTTGAAATAAGAACAAATACAATCCCTACAAATGGGACAAGAGCTATCAGGTCTGTGGCAGTGAGAGAGAATTATGTTTGCCTGGGGCCAGCTCCTCAGGGAGTGAAGATTGATTCTTTATGATTGATGACTCGGCACTTGAATGCCAAGTCATCAATTCCCTGTGTTCATGGCATTGACTGCATCAAGATAACTTTTCCCTCGTGCCTAAGCATGGATATGGTCCTGGCCTGAAGTGTAGCCTCAGAGGGCTCAGGTACAGAACTTGAGTTTGCTGCTTTAAATTAGAGACAGACAAAAAACTCCAAGTGCTTGGCTGTGAGAAATGGTACTGAAAAATTAAGTGGGAATGGTGCTGGGAAGGCTTGGATACCCCTTTACTGTATCACATCCAGATTATATGTCCTAAAATGAATAGGCTTACAGTACAGAGTTATGCACCTTGAAATGCAAAATAAATATTTTGGGGTTTGTTGGCTGTACATTCAAGCCTCTCTCTGGGAGAGCTCAACTTTCATGCCACTGCAACATTGTAATTAATCTATGCAGCTCATAGAAGAGCGAAAAGTGGCCACAAGAAGTACATACTTTTGTCTGTATATCTGATGAGATTTTGTAAAGTACACCTCTCCTATGTGTCTTGATAGCTATTGACAAGGTTTGAAAAGCAAAAAAACTACCCCCTGATAAAGGAGAAACTCTGATTTCATGGTCAAAAACACACTAAAATGGAAACAAAATGAAAACCGCACATCATGTTTGGAAGAAAATTCATTCCTTGTTTCATTTGCTCTGTCCCTAAAGTCCAAATAAATAAGATAAATTTCTGAGTAAAATTTAGGATAGCCTTGATTAACCCTCCCCCAACTGCTGTAGTGTTGTAAAGGATGTCTCCAGCTGCTTAAAACTAGCCTCTAAAATTTCTCCATCAGGGAAGGATCCACAGCTGACATAAAGGCCCCACAGGCTGGGGGCCACATCAGTGATATAGAAAGGAGGAGGAAGTAGAGCAGGACTGTGGCACCTCTCAGCTGAATTCAGAATGACAGAAATGTTCTATCACTGTATGTTAGTATGAACTGTCTGGATGTTCTTTCACAAACTTCAGAATGTTTAAGCCTGAACAAGCCACCACCAGGCAAGGGAAAGAGCTCCTCTGCTGTAAAGTCACTTTTCAGTCTCACTTCAGGAGAAGGAACCATCTCAGTTTTTTCCTTCTTTCTTTACTTGTTTCTTTTTCTTTCCCACCCCCCACCACCCCAGCTGTTCTCACTAAGTGCATGGAAAAGGCTTAGTTTTTTTCCATTTGTTTGTTTGTTTGGTCTGATTTGTTTGTTTGTTTTTTAATAACACAGTTTGCAGAACTCAGATTTTGAAAACACTTCTTCCAAATTCAGATTGAGTTTCACAAATGATAACATGAAAAAATAGGAAAACATTGTTATTCAGAACTTTCTTCCAACCACTTTTCATTCTTTAGGTGTAGCAAGATTAATGTGTGATGCCTTTAAAGATTTAAAAAAATTGCAAGAAGTAATTACATAATTCAAAACTTCACAAATCTTACTGGTAATGTTTTTATTTTCCTCTAAAACAAAGAAAAAATTAAGCAGAAAAGCAAATTCTCTCTTCCACTTCCCCCAATCGAAACATCTGGTGACTCAAACCAGTCAGAAAGGCAGAGACGTGGCAACAATAATAAAATATGGTGCAGATGCCAATTCTAACCACGTGTAAAAACATGCTGTTCCTTCCCATGTTTACTAACAATCCATGATCGCTATTGCTTAATATTTATCTAGTGATTCCTATTCCTTGATTAACAGTTAATAATGCTGATGTCAAAACCATTTACAAGGGAGCATTTGTATTGCCAGCTTATTAATGTT
>VWZD01006972.1:54921-69691 GCA_013396695.1 Sakesphorus luctuosus
AAGGGATGGAGGGCTCTTTAAATCCCCCTACTTCTGGAAGAAAAGGAGATACAGATACAATAAGATAACTAGGAACAACCTAAGCCAAAATATCCAAAAAGTGGAAAGATACTTGGTTTTCTATGACACTTAATAAAGATCAAATCAGAGGGGCAACAGATGGATTGAAATTGCCAGTACTTTATACCATGATACATCAAAGTATTTCGGATGTGTGAGATTACTAAATATAACCAGTTTTAGTGAAGTCAATAGTTCAGATAGTTAAAAATATTTGCCACAGTTATTTGCTAGACTGAATGATGTGTGTTATGATAAATGAAAGAAAATGTCTAGAGAGTGGAAGGTTTCAGATAAGGCATACATAGTACATGCAAAAAACCTCAAAATATATACATATTTGAATTTTTTCTGAACCAAAATCTTCCTCTATTTCATGTAGTCATTTCATTTACCCTGCCTCTCATTTGAAAATAAGGATAATAATTTGCCCATAATTTTACAATCAGGATTTTATTTGGATAAAATCTCCAAAAGTCTAGATGCCATGTTAATGTGTGCAACATTATTTTCATTGTAAAATCCTTGATTTTGCATCATGTTGCAAGTATAAGGAATGTTGCATGAGTTTCAAAAGTTCTTTTTTTAAATGTAGTATTTTAAGTTGGTAATCAGAGTCTATTTGGAATATGTGGTGCCTACAGTACAGATGAATATTCTAATCATCTAAACTTAATAGTTCTCAATTGTATTAATGCAAATTAGGCTGTTATACTTTCCACCAAATATTTTCCTCTGTATTTATTAGAGAAATCAAAATCTCTTTCCACCCATAATAAGTTCTAATATTTCATCTTAACACTTTAAAGGGCGTGTTTTATTTTAACTTAATCTAATTTCATTGAACAAAATTGCATCTAAAGGCAATATAAAGTTACAACTTGTTCCATGTCAAATAATAAAAATGGCCTTTAAATTTTACATGAATTTGACCTTTTGGTTTGTGCATTTCAATTAAACCTCTCTCGTAATACAACTGGTATAACATAATTTTGTGTTCATTTGGTCTTATATAGAGGTATCCAGCTGCATTCCCACTCCCTCCTTCCCTGTAGCCATTGGCCTTTCTTAATCCTCAGTCTCAACTTAGTCCCATGAAGAAAGGGTGGAAGTTTTCTGCTTATTCAAACAAGTCTTGCGTGCATCTTGCTCTAACTGGAGTCAGAAATGAGACCATGTGGGATTGGATGTGTCCAGCTTTCCAAAAAGAGTAAGGAACAGTAAACACTCCCAAAAATCTGGGCTTGTCTTTTGCCAGGTGGCCTGTGGAACCTGAATTGGGAGCTGTTGATTAACAAGTTACCTTATTGAGCTCCAGGAGAGTCCTAGATACGAGGTGAAGCCCAAAGTGGCAATTGATAAGAAAGATGTAGAGCAATCACCTCTGTTGTTCTACGTGCTGCAGCATACCAGATCATGACAAGGTCTTTCATGATCTTTGGCCATATAAATTTTGTTATTAATGCAAACATATTTCTGTTTTTAGTATTTTTTTTCATGAGATAATTATAAGAAGGTGCCTTAATATATCATCCTTCAGAATTATATGAATTTTATTTTGGGATCACACCAGCCATTCTATTCTGAGGTAGAAAAATAAAAGGAACTTCACCATCAGTATTCAGAATGTTACCAACATGCTAGTGCCCTGCATGATAAAGGGTAAGACCTGAGCTGAAGGTAGCTATCCCCATCCTCAATACAGATGAAATGCAGCCTTGATGGGGACACCACGACTGCCATATCTAACTCTGCGCTTTCCAGTTTTTCTCCATCCTCATGTGTGATTTGTCTGGTAAGACCAGGACCAGCCATTATTTGGTGTTTATTCAGTGCTTAATTGCACAGTGGAGCCCTATACCTGATTGGCCCAATATGCACCGCTGTAGTTTAAATTATTACTAATATACATTCTGCAGAGAAATAGCTGAGAGTAGCTTCCAAGGCTGGAAGCCTTGAACTTCTTCTGAAGCTTTAAATGTAGTTTTAGACTCAATGGCTTAAAAATGCCTCGTTCTGTGTTCAGCAGAACTAACGAAGCCTGCTTTTCCCTGGCTTTGTGTCTTGTGGCTAGTCTGTGCCATGTGTCAGGGAAGGTGCAAACCCCGATTCTGTGGCTGAGATGTTCAAAACTACATTCTTCTATGTGGTCTCTTTCGAATCTAATGAGAGAGGGTTCACGCTGCAGCCTGTCTTTAGCGGCCCTGCTCACAGAGTGTTTCTCTGCCACTCAGATGCCTCTTTTCTCAAGCTCCTAGTAATTTAATATCCTTGACACCTCCAACCCTCTGCTAAATGTGATTGAAATGAGCTAATCAGTCTGCAAAGTGAGACAGACAGACAAATAGGCAGAGACGTGTGTGCTCTTTGACCATGATAAGCCTCATTTCCTTCAGAAATCAGGGTGAAAAGAATAAAATCCATGATGCTTTCGGTTTAATTTTGCCTTTTTTTTTTTTTTCACCCTGGGCAAACTAACCCCAGCATTAAAATCGGAGCAACGTCAACGTCAGATTTCACGGGAAAAGAAAGGGCCAAGCTATTTAGCAGAGGGTTCAAGGAAAGAAGATTTTATTCCAGTTTTCTTTCTTTTTTTTTTTTTTTTTTTGTATATATAACTGCAGTAAAAATCAAACTCCAGAGCTTTAAGGAAAAAAAATCTGACTTCTTTTTTTTTTTTTTAACCCTGGGAAGAAGGAGAAGATGGGAGAGAGCAGGGGAAAAGAAAAAAAAAGCTAAGCGACTGTCAGATCAGCTCAGGATCTCCATTAGAATGCAGAGTGCTCCAGAGTAATTACAAAACAGCTGTAATGGAAAATTGGTAGTCAAACCCATTTTCCACCAACTAGAACGGTGAATGGGCTCCATTATGTTCCTAATTCTCATTAACTTAATTTGCATAGGAAACAATGAAGGAATACCTAATGAGTTAGACTCAGCTAGCAGCAGATCGATACCCCTGTGAACAGGGGTTCGACCCATAATTACAGGACATGTGGCAAAGCCAGAATGTTTCTCCTCTTACATAGGGGAGATGGAAAGGTTGGCCTCACTGTTGTTATTTATTTAAAGCCTGGAAATGTGGTGTCTACAGGGGTGGGAATTTGTTCCTGTTTGGAAGTGGTAAGGAGGGAGGTTTAGGGTTTTTTTTTTCTTACTTTGTTCTGCAGCTTTTAGGAAGAAATGTGTTATTCCACTTCCTCTGCTACCTTAAAAAAGCATATTCTTAAAGCCTGTTCTTGTGCACAGAGTTTAATAGCTGGGATACATCGATGCTATATGCTGAGGGCTGCAGCCAGCACACTTACTGTATGTGTTCTGGGACAACTAAAACCTGGATAAATACACATCATATGTCATCATGCCCCAGACTTCGAGCCCAGCCGAAAGGCAGAGCCTATTCACCTGGGCTCAGCTCTGTGCAAACACAATCACACGATATTAGAGGTCCAACAGATGTAAATACCTCTGGCTCAGGGTGCATGTATGTCTCTTCATGGTGTAATCCAGGGAAGGTCTGTGTTCAATTCCCATTCTTGGCAGCGTGACTGTATTTGCAGTGTTGGACATGTGCATTCATCTCTCTGGCCTTTAACTCCTGCATGTGGAAAAAAGATAGCAAATCCCTGCTCTGACTGAGACCTTAGGTTGTCCAGGAAAGGGTCTGAATTATACAAAAATTCAGGTAATCTGAATGAGTAACATTTTCTCTGACTGTGAGCAAGGTGGGATCTGCTGCTTCTGTAAACTAAGACAATTTTTCTGTTTTTCCTGATTTGCCAATCCTGTAGATGTCAACACAGTTAGTTGAAATGGTTGAATTTCTCTCAATGGTCTCTGTCTTGGGTTGAGCTGGCAAAATGCCAACTACCCAACACAGAGTCAGAGCCTTTCTCTCTCCCCCTGAGAAAAGGTAGAAAGACAAAAAACCTGGAAACTCAGAACAGGTTTGAACCTGAACTAATTTTATATATTTATACAGTAAAGAGAAAAATTAAAGCTAAAGCTTAAATTTAGGCCTACCTAGCTAAACCCATAACAGCCTCACAGTTCAATTTAGTCTCTATTGTTCTTTCTGAGTGCAATTTCCCATGCGAAGAAGACTTTTGGAAAAAAGAAAAAAAAAAGAAAAAAGATACATTCCAAAAACAGCATTATGTGAGTTCTCAAAAGAATTTTAAATTAATGTTACCATATTTTTGTATGTACTGCAGCTGTGCAGTCCTCACAATGCCACAGGGAACATGCTGTGGCAGATTCTGTAAGAAATGCATAAAAAGAAAAAGTGCCTGATTTAAAGAGATCACAATCCAACCAGATGAGGAAAACAGAGAAAACAGTTCTATTCCAATTTTTACAGATTGAGGCCTAAGTCAGTGGATGATTCAGTGACAAGTCCAATGTCAGACTTAATCCCGGGTTGATGATTTGTTACTGTAACATCTTTCATGTATTATATAAGCAAAATTTAAAGGATGCATAGATTTTGGTGTCTCACTGTGCTATTTTTTTCCATATGACATAAGAAGAGGTGGCACTACAAAGGCATTATACTATGAACATATGCCCTAGCTGTAGGAAGCTTTAACAGACATTGTGTTCATAGGAGCTAAAAAAATCTTAGGGCTCAACAGGTGGGACCAGTTTATCACTATGTGAGAGTGATCAAAACTATGTATCCTACACCCTCTATTCATTTCCCAAGAACTGTTAACAGTGGACCATTTCCAGGAGCTGCCCAGGGCACACCTGAGTCCTCAATGTGTGAGCTGGATGTGAAAGACATCTGTGAGACAAGAGCTGTGATAACTCCCCTCCAGGGAGTCATTAGCACCTACACACTCAGCCTGAGGGGGCGTGTCTGCTACTGGGCCATCAACAATTCCAAAATATCCCATGACTCACAGACTCAGATCACCTATTGTGTAACTCTCTGCCCTGGGGGAGGTACTGGGAGCTCCCACCTAGACCTGAGGGTATATAACCTCGAGGTTTGAAGACCTAGGAAACCACTCATCAGATCCAGAGAAGGAACAAAACCTCAGCAGGAGGAGACTACCACTCTTCACCAGACTACAACTGTCATGTGCACCAACAGGTTTTTTCACTTCCTTTTGCTTTGGACTTGGGGGAACCACGTGGGTCTCAGCACAGGGGCTAACAAACATCATTGTGTTTGTGTCCCAGGGTGCTGGGTTGTACTTCTGGGTTTTGTGGGTTAAAACCAATTTCTCTTTGTGCCATTGCATTTATTATAATATTGTTATTAAACTGTAGCTCTGACATAATCTCTTTTATGTTGAGGTTTCTTTCTCCTGCTGGTTTACATTGAAACCAGCACAGGCTCCTATCAAGACTGTAAGTAGAACAGTTGGAACAGTCTTCTAGATTAAAAATCATTGCACTCTAAAATGGATGCATGATTGTACAGCTGTGAGGTCTTCAGCAGAGGAAGTAAGCAGGAATAACTGGAAAAGCATCTTCCTTAGATAATATGTTACAATGGGGAAGGATAACAGGTTTGCTTTCCATAGGGAGCATCTGGAAGCCCAAAGGAGCAGGAGGTGCCCACTGGGTTCTGCTTTGTTTTCCCATGGCAGGGGTCAGCAGGTGGCACTCACACACAGCCTCAGGAGGTGCCAAAGTCACTGGAGTAGTGGCAAGTTTCTCTTTTTAGAAATGCTGCATCATTCTTAGATCTTCGCTGCAGTTCCTTTGTGGGAAGCTGTGGCAAACAGCTCAGGAAGGGTTTGGGTTTTGGTTTGGTTTTTTGTTGTTTTTTTTTTTTTTTGTCATAGCATTTCTGACTTTACACAGAATTGAACTTTGGGAAGTGGTTTGAAGTTCCTGAAAGATGGATGGTCCAAACTCTGATCTGATCAGTTGTGTTATACAAGGAACATATGTAATATCAATACACTATTAAGATGAACCCTTATATGAAGTCATGGATTTCTCCTTCAGCAGAAGACTAGCTGCAAGACCAAGATATCTACCTCCAGGGAGAAGCACACTGCTCAATATTAATCAATCCCTTGGAAAAACTCTTATATTTTTAAATTTGTAAATGCATATTATTGTCCAAATTCTCTGTTTTAAAATAAAAAATCTTCCTGGAAGTCACTAGTATGTTTTCCCTCCCTCAGTTGATGAGCTGGTCCTATGTGATGATTGTAAAGTTTTGGCTGAGTCAAGAGAGTGCAATAGTGCTCTGGGCCTCCAGATAACTGAGGTTCATCTCCTGTGTAATTGGCTCCTTGGCCAAATTATCTTGTCATTCTTTGCTCTCCTTTTCCTTTCCAAATGTTTTTCATCTTGTCTGTTCAGATATCTCAGCTTCATGTTTTCATCCATCCTTATTTTATCTTATTTAACCACAGCAACTACAAAAGTAATCATTATAATTTAAAATACATTATTCTGGGGTTTGAGTCAGGACAAACGCCTTTCATGCAGCTTTAGACTGTTAGCTTAATTTGGAGGAACTCTAAGCAATCACTATGGTTGAAAAGTTTGTGGAAACCAAAAAGCAAATCTTTCTGTGAAACAAAGCCCTGAATTCCCCCTTCACTTGTTAAACTTAACCCAGGATCAATGGCTAGAACTTGGGAATTTTGTTCTGAAATATCATTGCTTTTTATGACTAGTTGCACTTGTTTAATTAAAGTAACACATCTGTACAGTAAACAGCCTGTGATTGGGCAATAGCATAATACTGTACAAGCACAGCACTAATTGGATAATGTTATGAAATGCATGTGTGTGTTAAAAAGAAAATATAATGACATTTCATCATTTTATACACAGAGGTAGTTCTTAGAAATACTGGGAGAGTAAATAATCTGCAGATTTGGACTACCAGCAACTATTTTATAGATCCCAGCTGAAGAGGTTAAAATGTTCTAATTGAAATCTCTTGAAATTCAAACGAAAATGAGGCCACTATGAAATTAAGGTACTAGGAAAAACTAAAAGGATTCAGTTCAGTTCAGGCCATCTGCCATAATGACTGCCAAGACTGTGGGTGAATTTATGTGGGTGACAGCATGTTTCCCACTGCCTGAGTAGCACTGCATACAACTGCAAGACATCACCAATCCAGATCGCTCTGTATGAGCTTCCTTTGCTTTTGGCTTTTCAGATTAACGTCTTTTTAAGCCCATTCACCAAATGTGCCATAATTTGGAGACACCTCCTATAAGCAGATGTTTCAAATACAGGTCTTTGTGGTAATATCAATATGGTGGAAGAGTATAACTACCTGAAGTGTTTGTGTCACTGATCACAGGTTTATCAATGTGTTATCTAATATATGACAACCAAGCTGTGTAATTAGAATAGCTAAATAGGGGAGCTGCTTGTCACAGGGTATCATGGAAATCAGAAGTTCCCATGCAGTCAAAAAAAACCCAAGTTCATGGAAAATATTTCAAGAATTACAAAGGATATGGAAAACACATTGTTTTCATGATATCGTTTGTGAGGCTAGAAGACTATATAGAACAAACATAGATAGACAGATAGATAGAAAAACACTTATTATTTTCTTTTCTTACACTTATCCCCAGGCCCCCACTATTAATAGCACTCAAAATTTGGGGCTGTTGGATCTTAAAGCTGATCTAGTACATTATTATTTTTAAGACTGGTTAGGTAAAGTCTTCCATTCGGACTGATTAGTTTTCTTCTTGGCTTTGGCACAGCTTCCCTTTGCCACAGAGCAAAGGCAGCATCCTCAGTCACTGTCAGGTTGTTTAATTTGCACTAAGACTTATTTTGTGTGTCTCTCTTCCACTCCAAGGGAAACATCTGATGGCTCAGAAAGGTAAAACAAAGATGCTAGGTTCTGGTCTGGAGCTACAGTCGATTCAAGTCTGCTTCTGGACTACTACTGAATCTCTATTCCTCACTTTTGGTAAATGAATGCTGTTGCCTTTATGTGTCACAATCAAGTCCTGGTAGGGAAGAGTGAGAAGGGAGATAAACCACTTTAACATGGGTTAACATTCAGAGGGTTAATCAGCCAGGATCAGAAGTCAGGGGATGGGACTGCCTGCATTGTGCCCTGAAAACAATCCATCTCCCTGCTCAGACACTCCTGATGTTTAATTGATACATTTCCACCTTCCCTCTTGTTGTTAATATTTAAGCAGGTGAGAACAGCGGGCAATGGGCTGCTTGCAGTAGCCAGGTGGCCCAGTCAGCAGCCTGCTGCAGTGATCACCACCTCTGAAATTTGCATTACTTTTGTTCTTCTCCTCTGAATGTGCACCAACAGCCTTAATTTGAAAATGAAAACAAACAAACATATATGAAAACTTCCTCTGAAGTAAGCCTAACCCCCTTGAAAAAATGTTCCACAAGGCCATCACTTGATTCTTTTATTCTTCTCTCTGGTTTTTTTTCCCTCTGCCTTTTTGTTTAACTTTCTCTGTTAGTATTGCTTTCTTTTCTTTGTACTTTGATGTTTCTTTGGGGATGTGAGGAAGAAAAGCAACAACAAAACAGAACAAAAAGTAACAAAAATGAAAAAAAACCCTCTGAACCATTTACAATTTGTTTTCACATTGACTCCACCTGCCAAAAAACCATGGAGGAATGTGGAAAATGAGGGGAAGAAATATAACCAAGCAATCCAGTGGCAGGAAGACTAGGGTACAGGGTTCCATTATCCTTCCCTAGGTATTCTGCTCTGGGAGTACAGCTCTCCAATGATCCAGGGTGAAAGACACCCTGCCTGACTTACCGTCTGGATCATTTGTTCCTCCCCCTGCCAATCCCACCCTGGCTCTCTTCCAGAGCAGCAACCAGGTTGCAGGCAACTAATGTATTTGCTCTTGTCTAAGGGACAGCTGGTTCAGGCTAAGAGCCTCCAGCACTCAATGGTCAGCTGCTTGGGGCAGAGTTAGATTAATGAAAGCCGTCTGTACCTAGTTTTTGCACAGTTATCACTAAAGTATCTGGGTTCAAATTCTTCATCATACACCGCTTAGGTCTGTAAGAATCTGTCCTATGCCTATCTCCTAGTACTATAGCTCAATAGTACAGCTTGAGCTCATGTCCTCTGCTAGAAAGAGTTTCACTTTGTGCAGATTTTTTTACGTATTGAAGGGGTTAAGAAGGTCCCCGATATCATATTTTATCCAGGGAGTTTTGCAAGTATCTCTTCTTTAGCAGGCTAGGTAAAATGAAAAGACTGGCCTGAAGCTTTTGCAGATTATTGGATCTTTGGACTTTCTCAGCTCATTTATGAACACCTCTGAGAAATTCTGTGAACAAATATAACATTTCCATGCAAGAAACAATGTCTTGTCTTGAAGTTAGTACAGTCATCCAGCTGAGGAGGTCAGAATTTAAATCACTATAAACACAGAGGAAACTGTGATCCAGCTACTGTGGTTAGAGCAAACTTACAGTTACCAGCTCAGCTAGACTTGTAAGAGCATTTGTGGCTCTGTATGGAAGAAGGTGGCAATCATTTCAGCAATCCAGAACTAGGGACCTGTTTTCCTCAGAAAGGCAGCTTTAATTTGACTGACTAGTCTACATGCAACCTGCTCTGAGAACATGTACTCAAATATTCATCTTTGTTTACATATCAATTTAAACTTACTAAACTCAGTACCCTCCATGCATGCTGCAGTTTGATGTAAAAGCTGGTCCTGCTGTGTTCATCTCTCCAGGAATTGTATCCTAAGTTTTGGAGCCCTGTAGAGAGTTAGAATTATTTTCAAAGGGTCCCAGTGCCTGAGATCATCTGGTATTAAGGACAAGTACCATCCAAAAACTTGAGCATAACCTGGGTTACAAACAGCTAGTTCTATTTCTTTTTCTGCTGTGATTTACCAAGTATCCTGGTGAGCCCTTGTTGTGATTGGCCTAATAATGTGAATGTCCTTATGAATTTACTCGCTGGTTTTGTTTCAGTTTGGAGGTTTTTGTTGTTGTTGTCATCGTTGTTGTTGTTGGTTTGTTTGTTTGTGTTTTTATTACATATAACTTACTATTTAACAAAACATATTTCCAACATTCTTGTCTTTGTTTTGCATAAAACAGAGCTTGTAAAATATTGTCCTATCCAATTCTGGGGACCTACAAGGATATAAAGACAGTCATCCATCTCTTCTTGTGGAATGCCAGATCATGACAAAGAGGTTCCCATGGTTGTATGAAAGTATATAAACCTAGATCACTAAAACGGTGGGAATTTCTGGATTGATCAATGTCATTTGCAAAAATCCCAAATTCTAATCTTCTAAAATGTTTCTTTGCTTTGTGATGCAGAGTTTATACTGTTAAGGAGTTGGGTAGCATTAGCAGAGGTACCCTGACCTCTGTGGTTCACTTGATGGTAGTAGAGAAGTAGATGGAAAGGGGTAGGAATTAGCAACCTGTGAGTGGGAGAAAGAACTGGAATGGGATAAAGGAATGTCAGAGAAATTTCACCAAATATTCTGAGCTGGAAGGGCCCCACAAGGATCACTGAGTCGAGTTCTTAAGTGAATGACCCATATAGGGTTGTTCTCTGGTGATGTTGAGCCCGAGGAAGCAACTTTCAGAAAAGATGTTTCATAAATCCTTACACACTCTCCTATACTTCAGAATTTTACTAAAATTTTTTTTTGTAAGAAAGTAGAAACATTTCTATGAGAAGCAGACACCATCTGACTAAGAACATCCACTGAACTGAACATTCTCTGCTTTCTTACATATTAGTCAGGGATGAGAATAGTCTCTTGAGCCCTTCAGTACAAAAATCATTGTGTTTTTATGTGTTTGCTGTACTTATACCAGAGACCTCCACACCTGAACCTCAAAACATCACTTTCACCACAAGTCTATTTTATAAATCAGGAACTGGACAATCAAGGGTTCTTTTGTATTCCTTTTATTGCATCTTTCTGCATTCTCTAGTTCTTTGTGTGAAGGCAATTTTGCCTGCACTATGTTGTCTACATTGAAGCATCTTCCCCCATTCTTATATTGGGCTGCAGAAGGCATTTTAATAGCCCCATTTCATCCTCAAACAAAGAAAAGAAATAATAAACAGCAAGTGATTTATTTATATGGACAAAATGATTTGATGTTGTTCCTTGTTGACAGACTGATCTGGCCAGAATTACATTCTATTGATAAAACTGTGAAGGAATGCCATTCATCGACCACATGAAGTTAAGGGATTGGGGAAAATGAATTTGTCCATAGAATTTTCTTTCCCAAGCTGTCAGATGTTTCTGGAGATTTGAACAGCCTCATGCTCACAGTTGTATTCACATCTATTTTATCTTTATTTATTTAACCATTTTGTCCTTACTGGCAGACATTTCTATAAATATAGCAAAAACTTAACAGTCTGTTTTAGCAGTTAGCTCCCTAGATCTAATATTTGAGACTTTTCTTGGACAGTCTCCAGAATATTTTGCACTTTTTCTATCACTAAATAAGTAAATCCCTAGAGAACACAGTAGTGATTTTTTGAAACTATGAAAGATTTTGTTTTTTCATTTACCAGAATACACAGTTTAAAGACATGTGAACAGCTGCTTCTATAATACATTATCTCCACGCATACCACAATTCTCATGTCCTATGTGATTCTTATTGTTACTTTGCTGTCCTAAAAGCAAACTGAAAGTTAAAAGACCGCCTGACACAGAACAAGAGGAATAGATGCATTTCAAGATGGTGGGAAAGTCAAAGACTTAGTATCTGAAATCATCCATTAAATCTATTTGTCCCTTTTCTTTACTTCCCTCTTAGGCTCTGCTCATGATCCTTCAGTAAAACATTTAGTCTAACAAACACACACAGTCAGGGACTTGTCATTTTTAAATAGGGGGCCTACAGGGAAAGGAAAGTAGTTTTAATTTAGATCTGTCTTAACCAGAATTAAACCAAGCTTTAGATCCCATGTGGTGGTATAAGTTTGACATTTGCTTCTTGCTTTTTTCCAAGCTAGTGAGCACAAATGTGCTTCCTCTATAAAGTAACAGAAAAGCTAAGATTGAATGTAATTAAAATAAAATACAACAATATTAAAATAATATTAAAGGAAGGAAATGTAGTGCATAAACTAGTCATTAACCCCAGCATCCTCAATAGATTTAAATTTGAGTAACTGCTGGTTGATTTGCCTACTTATAATTCCCACTCTAGTTTTAGCTGGATATTTCATTCTTTTTCATTCATTAAAGCTTTGCAGCTGCTTTCCACTCCAGTGAGGGGTGCACTGTGGTGCTGAAGGGAATGATTCCTAGACAGAAAGAAGTTTTCAGTCCTTTGGGAATTTCTACAATGATTCCAAAGGGGCCTAGGATTTTACCCATAGGCTCATATCCATGCTATAGATTAACCTGGTATATTGAATCTAAATTCTCCTGAATCATAATGAAGCCAGTGAAGTGAAATGTTAGTGTAAATAAGTGCAGAATACCCTGAAGCTGGATCTTTTGCTGCCATGACTCAAATCTGGATCCTGTCACTGCATTACTGGCCTTTCCTCTCTCTCTTCACCACGTGTGTATATACATAGATGTATATACGTGTATGTACATACTGCCTACCAAGACAAACTAAAATGTTTTAGGATGAAAAGTTCTGGATAAAATGCAGTCATAAGATGTTATTTATGCAGTTTCTTTGGAGGAAGATTCATTGGGCTGAGGTATGTACACTAACGCATGAGTCAGCTGTGGTATCATCACTGCAGATACATGGCTGATTCAGATGATTTAAAACACACAGCCATACCACAAAGCAGCTCAGGACAGGAAGTTAAGAATGATTTCAAAGTCAGCACATACTGGAGAAATCTGAGCTGGTAGAATATAATTACACCAGTCAGCATGTTGTCCAGGCAAGTGAATGAATATTCTCCTTTCTGTGTGAGAGCCAGAGGCTTCTTTCAAATATCCATAACTCCAAGTTTAGACATGATTATGAGGATACTTTGGATTTAATATTGATTTAGAGAGCACAAGGTATTGGATGGAGTCCTGCAAAGTAAATCTTAAGATCTGACAATTCCAGTGAAGGCACCTGAATGAATTCTAAAATCTAGTCCTGTAGCTGCCCTCCTAGCCTGTAGGCTGTGCATCTCCAGTTATGACACTCAACACAGTTACAGCACTTCCAGAAATGCATCTGTAGCCCAGCAGCCTCCAGAAGCTCAAGAACAGGGCCACATAATATCTGTATGAAGCATCTCAATTTCTTTTCATAAAAACTGTACAATTTAATGGACAAGGCAGACAAAGAAATTATAGCACACTTTGGACAATGAAGAACATGCAAAGGGGCCATGAAGAGCTGTCAGCACTCTGAAAAATACACTTCTGGAGTCACCAGTCACTGGTAGACCAGAAAGAAAACCTGTGGCTCCAGAGTCTCCAGTGGTTTAGTCAAAAAAGCATCCTGTCCTGGCTTAATCAAGAAGCACACCCAATGAACTCAGCTGAAAAACCTCTCATGGGTGTGCAGTTTGCATAGACAGGAGAATCCACAGTGGGAGAGGGTGGGGACAGAGGTACAGGTTGGTCAAAGTCCAGCCCGAGGACCCAGCCCTCTCAGCTACTAGACTATAAAGTTGTTGCATCCCTTTTATTTATTCCTTTAGTTAGCAAGAAGGCACCCATATTCTTCTCTCCTATCAGCACACACCTTGCTGCCAGTCCCTTCTTGCTCCATTTCATGCCCAGTCAATAGTATTTGACAACATACAGGTCAGCAATGATGGCAATTATATCAGCAGCATGGAAATTACAAAAGAAACTATTGTTTGTCTTGAAATTAAGGGCTACTAAAATCAATAGTACATTTGAAAATTGATATTGATCACTCTGTGTGTGTGTGTGTGTGTGCATGTATTTACATGTTTATGTATAGAAAGAATTTTGGTGGTTAACTCCTTTTTCAGCTAAGTAATTGCTGTTGCTTTTTGACAAAGCCAATGAGATCAACCTAAAAATTATACACATGTGAATCTTTTGGGGGCATTTGAAAGGGGAACAATATTGACATCTTGTATTTGGATTTCCCCACTTATAATGGTAACAGCCACTGGTTTTGTGATTATTTTCTGGGACTTGGATGTTGGTTTATTGTTTTTGAAGTTTGCTCTGGATTTTGTTTTATTTATTTAAAGGTTTCTATTCAAGTCATATCAAGAAGAGGGGAAGAATAATGTCTGCAAATGCCATTTGGATCAAACAAGAATAGTAATAGTTACTGTTTGGCATGTTTGAGAGCTATTGTGTGACAAATAGATTTGGAGTCATCATTTGTTTAAAAAGGCAGTAAATGAAACTTTATGAGATAGGGACAGAGTAACGAGACACAATTACCCATCCAGAACTCCTACTAGTGATCAGTAAAATGAAATAGATTANTCAGTAAAATGAAATAGATTAACTGTTTATTTTTCCCCCTCCAAGACACCAAGAAAATAAGATGCAATCAAAAATATTTGTTATCCTTGACCCACAGTGAACCAAAAAATTGCATAGTAGTGGCTCGTGACAGTGGAGTTTGATGGCTAATGAGTGGATAACCAGAAGCAAATGAGAACATAGAAAAAAGGCCAACCTTTTGTTGTTCTATTGTCACAGTAAGAACAACAAGGGGGTTTTGATGAGTAAAATGATACTGGTATGAAGTATGACTGTTGTCTCCTGGTATATGCTAATATCATGCTTCATGATTTCTTCTCACT
>VWZD01006973.1:0-13851 GCA_013396695.1 Sakesphorus luctuosus
TGTTTTTTTTTTACTTGTACCTTTTATTTTGGAGGAGGGGAAGTGACTCGCCACCTCAACAAGCTGATGTTCCCCTGTCCCGGCTCTGAGCTAAGCTGGGATCTTACCCCGAAACAGCCGCCACCCTTGGCAGCTCCCATTCGCGTCTCCCACATCTCAGTCCCGTAACCCAGTGGCTCCGCACTTTGGATCAGTGACCTCGGTCTGTGCTCGCTGGGAGCTGCCCTCAATCTCCCCTTTCTTTTGGCTGAGTTCACAGTGCACTGTGCAGGCCAGGTCTTTTGGTGCTTCCAGAGCCAGCCATCAGGTCTCCTTCATCTTCTCGGCTTGCTTAAACAGGCAGTTATATTAAAAATATAACTAAACCCCAGCTTTGTTTTGAAAAAGTCACTCTGCAGCCATTATTAGTACTGAATTCTTTCTCTTTCAACGTTTTACCCTTTTTTTTGTCCTGCAAGATGCCGATTTGTTCATAAATGTCTGTATTTATACTGGAATGTGACAGAGAAGTAATAGGCTTATGGACCATGGAAACCCCAAACTGTTTTGTCTTCAAGGATGATTTTGTAATGCTGAGTGCCTCATCTGTGACCATGAGGCTTTATTTGCTGGCCACTGCTCCTAGTCACTTTCCTCCCTGGAATGGGACTCCTTTTAGGAGTAAGGACAACCTCTAGGTTATGTTTGCATGCTGTAAGACCTCTTGTTTCTGAGATCTCTGGAATATGCTGCTTTTCCAAGTTCAGTTCATTATTTAAGTGAACAGTATACCATTCTTCTGTGTCAGTAAAGCAGGTTATAGGATGTTCGATATTGCATGGTTTAGGTACCATATGATGTCAATGTTTCCCCCAATAACAGTAAGATCAATTGTAAGTCTCCTACTCTCTGATAAGATTTTGTGATTGAGTTGATATTCTGCATTATTTGAATGATCTAGGGTGTAAGGTTTGCATAAGATAGTTGAACTGTTGTCTAATCTAATAATTTTTATCTTACTCACATTTTTGCTGTTTTCATGCTTAGATTAGAAGGCACATTTTTTAATTGTATAGTTGACAGCGTTTTCAGAGTGCTTCAAGATCTACCATTTATGCCTTAAAATTTTAGCAAATGGTCTTTGGTCAGTGTTTTGTAGATGGTCAGACAATTACACTATTCTGATTTTAGATCTCAGGATAGAGAGTACAATTCAGATTGTACTGGACAACAAATGAAACAAACATTCCCCTTCATTTGCACTCTATGTATCGACAAACATAATACCAAGGCAAAGATAAGATTACATTAGTGGTATTCTTCACCACTCATAGGGTTAAATGTTGAATTTAATAGCCTGACAGCAGTAATGCTTGATACAAGAAGACTGAAATAAAGTTTTCATAGTGAACATGTAAATGTGGAATCAATCTTTTTCCAGCTTTCTTGTTCTGGAGAATGTCTACAATTCCTTTCCCTCAAATCTCTCTGTTGCCACTGCAACTGTTGGAGAAAGCTGCTTTAATGTAATCTAAAAGAAACACTTTTTCTATGTTTTCTGCTATTTCATCATTATATTACAGGATCCACAGCATAGGAAGTTGTGAAAGCCAGAAGCATAAATGTGTTCAAAGGAGATTGCACACAATTACGGACAGCAGGTTCATTCATGACTGTTCAATCTAATGCAACTTCTAGCTCAGGAAGTCTGTGTTTCACTGATTACCAGAAGTTGAGAGGGTAGCTGGAGGAAGGTTTATGCTAGGCATGATGTGTTTCTGACAGTCTTTCTCTTAGCATCTAGCTCTGTCCTTTAGCAGAAGTGGATGCAAAACAAGAGGGACTTCAATTCTGATTTGTTACGGTCATTCTGTGCCTGCTTGAGAAGACACATAAGTTTACAAACAATACGGATAAGGAAGTTTTTTTATGTATTCAGGTAGGCATTAGGCTCGCTTAAAATCATTACTAGTGTGGATATCACATATATCACATATCTAAGACAGGGAAGGAATGCTTCCATAGGAAAATGGAGCAGAGTGATTGGGGGACAATAACATGCTCTGGAAATGCTCTGACTCAACATCATTAGTCCATGTGCTTCTTCAACCAGTCGATGTATTTGGATACCCTTGTGTAAACCCCATAGCTGCCTTCAACAGCACAGCCCTTTCCCCAGCTGACAATTCCAGTCAGAAACCAAGTGTTCTTGTACTTTGTAGCATGAGGACCACCACTGTCTCCCCTGCAGGAGTCCTTAACCCCTGACAGGTCTCCTGCACAGAACATGTTCTCTGTAATATTTAAATCAGTCTCCTTTTCACATTCTTGTGTCTTTACACGTGGCAAATCAACTCTCATCAAAACAGAAGAGGTAACACCTCCATCTAATAGGCGTCCCCATCCACTTACTGTGGAGAACTTGATAGAGGACAGTTCATATACAGCAAACCGTTTCTCAGGCAAACATATTGGCACCACGTAGTCAGTGAGATTCACAGGTGTTTCCAGTCTCAAGAGAGCAATATCATTATTGACTTGTCCAAGTGTGTATCCTTCATGAATGATTATCCTGGAGACTCCACTTTCTTGCTCAGTTTTCTCATCTTCATTTAATTTGTGTTCACCTGGGAAAGTTATTAATAACAGGTCATATCAGGGAGCTCCTTGATTCCTTGTAAATTTAAAGAGATAAGGTGCTTCTCATCTGACACCTCTGAAGGACAATTCCCTTATACTTCAAGAAGTTGTCACCACCTTGACAAGATGAGTAGGGGAGGATACACACCCAGTCTCACCCGAAGCTCTTCACGGAGAATATGCTCCAAACAGTGAGCTGCAGTGACCACCCACTCTGGGGAAAGCAGGGTACCACCACACTTTTCTATATTATTATGTGTTATAAGGGCCTGCAAAAAAAGCAAATTTATGTTTTACATCAGATGTGCTTGATCTGAATCTCAGTAGTGAAGGGTTTTGTATTGCTTCTTTCCGACACTATATACACCTGTGTGTGAGAATACTGTGCTTGACTTAGTGGAGAATTTGGGAGGAGGAGTCTTCCTAAATTGACATTTTCTCCATCTTGTAGTATGGACCTTGCCTATTATGGCCAAGAGTGTATCCCTGCAAGCTGCAACTTTAATTCTTGCCAGCAGTAAGGTTAAGGACTAAGGTATCAGGGGATAGAAGTAGAGTGTTACTACTCTACTTCAATGAAACCAAGCACTCCAAAACAAAGCTGAAATGCTTTACTGAAACAGGTGTATCTGCTGACTATAGATGAAGAAGTCATTTGGTTTTATGGATTTTAGCATAAGATTTAACAATTTAAGATGGCAATTTCAGAAGAAAATTTTAAAAATAAAAGCAATGAAAGATTTTTGAAGACTCACTTGCCATGGACATTCACCTGGAGGACAGATTAAACCACCTACTATTCTCCCTCGTGCAGTTGAATTTTTTTTTGCCAGCACTGGTATTTTTCCACATGGGTATTTCACTGAAAAGAATTAAAAAAGAAAACAACAACAGAGGGCAGCAACTGTGATTTTACTGTACTGAATTCATAGCAAAATGTCAGTGAAGCTCTTAGTTGAAACACTTATTTCTAGTCTGGGAGTATGGGTTCTCAAAACTAAGGGCAGCAAGTAAGTAGTCCTTTTGTTTGGAAACAGCCAGAAATGCTCTAACAAAGAGAGTGCAGGCTCACATATTATCATTGGCATATATTCACCTACCATAAGACTTTGCAAACAACATACCTGCTTAAGATATCTATCAACAAGATGGGGTAGGATATGGGTTGGAGTGAAGAAGTGACTCTATAGTCTACATATTTTCAGTGACCCTGATGACTAATTCAGTTGTACCAAGTGCACAGCACCCACAGTGTGGTGAGAGAGAGGCTTAAGCATGGTGTGGGCAGCTTGCCATCCCTTGTTTGGGCAGACCCAAAGGTGCCTTGAGAGCAGACACTATTCTGGTATGCCTCTCACAGACTGTAACTAGCTTGCTAGTGTCCAGAGAATCCTTGATTCTTCTGGACTGCACATTTCAGTCTAAGGTCTGTTTCCTGCCTGAGCAAGAATGCAAAGACTAGCAATAAGATAATCAAATCTTGACTGAACCTGTGACTGAGCTGTAATGCAGCGGAAGTCTTGGTGATGTCAGTACATCTTTCACCCAACAGAGTTTCCTTTAAAGAAGGTCTGGTTTTGAGGTTTCTTTGTGTGCCACGTGTCTGTGATCAAACAACACACTGTCCTTTCTGTCTGGCTGTCACACTGTGAGGAGGAGTGCTCTCTTTCTACCACTTTGGGAGCCAGGGCTAAGCTGCATCTGACATCTCCATGGATCTGTAATAACTTCAGCTATATGAAGACAGCATCAAGCTTTTACAGGTACAGACAAGGTATGGAGAAACAGGACTAGCTTTTTGATGGCAGCTGGTGAAAGATCAGTGGAGAGTAACAGACCCATAGCCTCTAACACTGTATGCAGGGCAACACTGTAGAAGTGCCAGTGTCCCAAAAGGGCCATTGTGAGAGATGTCAGAAGGACTGTGAGGGGGACAGGCAGCCTGGCAGTTACAGAGTTTTCTCTACTTGCAACATGTGGTCACCTCTATGGCTGCTTTGGTCCCTAAGAAGCAACGAATACATCTTCCTCACAGGGGAAGACACACTGAAAAGCCTGCGGGGAATATTGAATTCTTTGTTCTCAGCTTTTAACAAAGCACCTTCCCCATCACATGGTATTGCAGATTCTGTTAATAAGGGATAAGCATATTAGTAGACATTTTTTTCTAATGAAATTGCTGTTGTTGATAGCTAGGTTGTCATTATCAGTTCTCTGCATGAGTGCTCCATTGAGGTGTGTGTAGGGGGGTATCACCCCTTAGAATTACTTAGTATGCTCCCTGCAGCTCTGTCCGTTATGTTGTTATGTTCATATCCCCAGGGGTCTCTTTTTTCCCCTCTAATAAAGTAATTCAAGTAGGCATCTGCAATAGAGTCAGGTGCCAGCTTATGTATTGGAAAAATAATTAACTTGCACTACCCTAGTCCCAGTTGAAATTGACCTTGACAGATAAGTGAGAGAAATATTTTGCCATAGTGTCTATAATAATACCAAAAGTGTATTATTCCTATTAGACAGGAAAAAGATAAAAAGAAGAAAGAGGAAGGAAGGAGAGAAAAAGGAAAGAAAGAAAGAAAGAAAGAAAGAAAGAAAGAAAGAAAGAAAGAAAAAGAAAAAAGAAAGAAGAAAGAAAGAAAGAAAGAAAGAAAGAAAGAAAGAAAGAAAAGAAAGAAAGAAAGAAAGAAAGAAAGAAAGAAAGAAAGAAAGAAAAAGAAAAAAGAAAGAAGAAAGAAAGAAAGAAAGAAAGAAAGAAAGAAAGAAAGAAAGAAAGAAAGAAAGAAAGAAAGAAAGAAAAAGAAAGAAAGAAAGAAAGAAAGAAAGAAAGAAAGAAAGAAAGAAAGAAAAAGAAAGAAAAACTTTTTCTTTGATGTTAATAGGCCTCTTCCTCTCTTGACCCCTGTGCTGAAATGAATACAATAATAAAATCTAGTCACAATTTCACATTGGAGAGACAACAGTAAAACAATACTGCCTGTGGAGTATTTTTCAACTGTGGGTGTTAGCTAAAACAAAGAAGGACTTCTGAGGCCCAGAGCCCCTCCACTTACCAGAAACCCCTCAGCCTGACCCCCAGTCCCTGATCACTTGCTGCCATGAGCTTGTCTCCACTGCTCAGTTCTTCTCTACTTGACTAGGGGCAAGCATGCTCCTAAAGGAGGAGACAGGGGTTCAGCTCCCACCTAGCTCTGAGCAGATGAGATGTTCAGACTTGAATTTCTCACCTCCCAGAGGACTAAAAAGAGAGGTCCAGAAGGCTCCCTACTTGATGTGCACACTGACAACTGCTTTTATGGGGTGCCTAACTTGCACCAGAAATCCGAATATACTCTTCAGGACTCTCCCTGTGAAGAAGAGGTGGGGAGTTGATATCTAAAGGTTTTACACTTTGCACCTCCTGATGTGTACATGGTGAAAATTTTTCCTCCAGAGCTGGCTTGGACTTAGCATCAGGCTAATCTTACCTTGGGGGATGCAGGACACACCATCACTTGCTAGAGTGTAATCATCCGCACAGAAGCACACTCGTTTTCTGGACTGCTCATCGGCACAGTACTGTTCACAGCCACCGTTGTCATAAATGCACTTCAGTTTGTCAGCCATGGCTAAAGTCAGACAAAGAGCGTTTAGGTTTCAAGATGGATTTTTGTGCTCAACATGAATCAATTGCAATTGAAATGTTGACAAGGAAGCAAGGCAGCAAAGCAGAGTTTTCTGATTTATTTATAGTCACTGCATCAGAAGCTCCTTCCATTTGTCAAAAGCTAGGTAGGCCTGAATCTCCAGGGATTAGGAAAGAAAAGGTTATGCTTAAGGGACATACACCTAAAATTAGATCAGTCTGCATTTATACAGTATCTGAGCCGTCTGAAGTATGGAGGTGTTGTAATTGTGTAGCAGCCATTGTAATATATGACTGAAAAATTATAACTATTTTGTGTTTTGCCATTTAGCAGAAGGATACTCTGGGATGACTCTTGAGGCTGCCTGGTTAGACTTGATGAGTGCCTAGCCCTTGTTTGGACTCTCTGCGTTCTGGGGGTATAACACTCAGTGTGGGGTGTCCACTGAAATCAGTGGAAATATATGTATTGACTTCATTAACCACTGGACCTGTCCCTTTGAGCTTTGTACCATGCATATGCAGAGTAGTTCTCATTCACATACTGCATCGAGCTTTTAAGTCAAAGTGAATTCAGCAGTTGAGTAGGAAAAAAATTCCTCCTTTTCACTCAGATGATATACAAAAGGTGATTTTTTTTTTTTTTTACAAAGTCATTATAGGACAAAAACTATTTTGCTGCCTTTCAGTAACTGACTGCTGGCTGGTTAGAACCATCATGCAACACCACAAGCAGTATGAATAGTAGCTCTTACAGCTAGAATGATGCAGAGTCAGAGAAACAGGGAATATCCTGAGCTGGAAGGGACCCCAGAGGATCAGGAAGTTCAACTCCTGAATGATAATGATTGCCACTGTTTAGCTCAATGCCTTGCATTTGAATTAATAATGGCATTTCTATTTTGTTAAGTTATGCCACAGCTGACCTTTTTCACAGCTTTTGCCCTCATATTCAATGGGACAGCGGCAAACGTAATCCTGAAACTGGTCATCACAAGTGCCACCGTTCTGACAGGGGTTGGAGTCACACTGGTTAGGGTCTGTAAAACACTCAGTGTCAGTCCAGCTCATGCAAAGAGCTGCAGCAGTGGAAGAGTTTCACAGCCATTAGAACATCCTGAATGATCGTACCGGAGTAGATGTGCCAAAACTCATTCTAGAAGAAAAAGAAGTGAGATTCAATTAAAGAAAAATTAAGTTGAGCCTTACAGCCCTTGTCACACAGGAAGGGTTACAGACAGCCACAGTGATGCCCCTTCTGCCTTTAGGATTTGTGATTGTTAATATCCATAAAACATTTTACAGTATTTTCTAGACTGTACATTATTTTCCTATACCAATAAAGAAGGGCACTGTGTAACACACACAAATGGGTTACCCAAAAGTAACCTCTTGTTGAGGTGGGATTGACTGAAGAATACATCGCACAATACAGCAATTTAAGGAATTGTCAGGGCAGGAATTATTGGGGGTTTGGGGAGATGACTCAGAAAGTATCCCCTAGATGGGTACTGCCTGGGACTGGGACGGCCTATGTAGTGTGCCCTCCTGCAATTTACTGCTGCTGCGTCCCTCTGTAAACACAAGACAAAGATGCAAATGGCGGGACGCTAAGTGCTTTTTTTGCTCTCATGGTTTAGAATGTCAAAGCACAACCTTGAGTAGAGGGAGTCCTTATGACAGAGTGCTCATCCAGCCTCGTGTTACTTACTGTCCTTGCATCATCACGGTAAATCTCTCTTGCTTCCTCATAGGAGCACTTTTCTTCCATGCATTCTCTCTCTAGTGACCCCAGTTTTATCTCTTCAAAGAAGCTGTTGGCTCGTCTTTGCCTTTGCAAAACGCTGCTTGCCTCTTCCTGCTTTAGAAAGACTGAAAAAGAGTGGCATGTTCTGTTTATCGTACAGCTGTGCCTGCCAGACAGAGAGGAGGGGAGGGCGATTTCCTCTGGAAACTTTTCTGCTTTCCAAGGTTTTTTTCCTGAGATGCTTTAGAAAAGAGACAGGAAAATGTGAAAGAGCCTCTTTCCTCTGGCTTGCCTCACAGGTAAAGTGCCAACATGTGAATTTTGCAGACCCCAGAGCTCAGGAGAAGATGGCACATTACAACAGTGTTGAGTGTATGTGTGTTGTATGTATGTCAGTGACTCCTAAGGTACCATTGTAGGTCATATGCATCTTGAGATGTACAGTAGTTTATTTCAATTATAGGAGCTGGGAAGCTAATGTCACTTTATCTAGCACCAATGTAATGGCAAAACCTGATTTTTTCTGTACATGCTGCAGTCATTTGGTGACAGGTGGGCCATAGTCATCCCTTCACCTACTGGCACATGGTATTTCACACCCCTTCACTTGTTGCACCTGAAGAAGGAACTTACCCCACCACTAGTAGGCTACAGGTTAAAAGCCACTACTTTAATATAATATCTTTAGGTTTCTGTGAAAAAACCCCTACGTTAAAGTACTTAGGAAAGCTGGACAACGCTGATTGCATTTTCCCAGTGGAGCCTGTAGATGGCTCCTAGCTTCTGTCAGCACTATAGACCACAGATGCAGAGGGGTCCTCCCTGTGTGTCTATTCCGTGCTTTGGGTAGACATTGGGCACACAGGTTTGATAGCAGGCATCAGCAGAGCTCATTTCATAGAGCTGCATCATCTTGCAACAGACAGAAGTGTGCACTGAAAGCACTGATATCACTGTCACCATGCTGAAATGCTCCTCAGCCTCAGGATATAAGCACAACACACAATTATGCCCTCCCAGTATAATTCAGGATAAGGAACAAGAAGTCCCAGTGCTATCATGTACATTTGCTCCATGTACCACACAGAACAAGTCTTGAAATTTTTCTTTCTTCCTTTTTTTCTTCTTTACATCAATATGGGAGCTTCTGGAGCTTCATTGACAACAACTTAAATTTCAGTGCTTTAACTATTTCACCTGTGATTGTGGGTAATTTCATGATTGAGCCTGATGCATATTACCTGCCTTTCCCCCCCACACACTACGTGACCCCTGAAAGAAGGGGAGTTACCTTCTGCCTGCTGGAAGGACCCTGAGAGATGCTGAAGGACAAGACTCCTCTGTGTGCCCATCAACATACACACAAACATAAGTGATGAGAGGATTTATTCCAGTTCAGTGAGGTGTCTTCATAAACATTTACGTCTAATCAAAATATTTGCTGAATTACATGCAAAATAGTGGTGCTTTTCCTCTGTATTTCCAAGTTACTTGAATGAATAAAGTATTGTGTGGCATGAACTGAATTTATCCCAAGGTGCTTTGTAAACATTTGGTCATTAAAGGAACATCAGCTGAGACTTTCTGCCGTGATTTCAAAGTCCGTCTGTATGCATTTAATATGGGTTTCCTTGAATGATTTTGATTAACCTTATACTGCAGATACATGGCACATGTATCAGTGCATGGGCACAGACTCCAGCAAGAGGAGCGTGCCTGGGCACATGGCTGGGACATCCACCCACTGTTATTTTGGCATTCTCCACTTATTTGCATTGGAACACTTTTGACTTTGCTTCATATTTTCTCACCTTTCCTCACTGCAACACAGGAGACCCAGTCAATGGCTAACTGGGAATCTCAAAGCACTGGTTCTGCTTTATTAATATAGGAGCTGATTTGAACACACATACTGGAGCCACTGAAGAGCTACCTCCTCTCTGCCTTCTACTGCTGCTGAAACGGGGATGTATCCTCACCTCTTGAATTACTCATCAACTGAATGACAGGCTATTGATGCTTTGTTTTGAGAAATGTCCCAGTTCAGTATGATATAACAATAAATTCCAGTTCCTTTCTTCATGTAGTGGGCAGACAGCTGGTAATTTGCCTGCTATCTGTGCACTGAGATAATAGATTCATTTAGCAGTCTAGAGGTGCTTAGTTGGCAGAAAATGTGCCTGGAACCATCACTCAGAGCAATCAAGAGCCTTAGAATAACTCACAGGCACAGCAGGAGACAGGACAAACATGCAACTCAAAACTTGCAATGGAAATTACGTCTCAGCAACAGGAAAGAGGTCCATTGCCAGTAAACATAATTACAGCCATATCCTACAACATACCTGCATCCAGAGAAAGAGGGATCAGTAGCAGAAAGCAGAGAAACAAAGCCACACACTGCCTGGAAATCATGATGAACCCTGTGAGCCAGTGTCCCAGTAGTGTATTGACATTTCAGTAAGGACTGTTTGGCCAAAGAGCTCAGCTTCAAATGCTTGGAGCCAGAGGAGGGGCTGGAGAGTCATGGAAACAGCAAAAGATCCATGACAGCCTGGCCAGCTGAGCAGAAGGATTTGCATGTGCACTTTTCACACAAGCAGGGAGCTTGGTTTTGAAGCGTGCTCTCCTGACCCATGCAAAGGCTATGCTGATTACACAGACTGCTGCCCCTGGCCCTTTATTTTCCATCTAATACACCTCTTCCATGAGAAACATAAATGCTGCGACCCTGCATCCATAGGACAGGCATTAACTTGGCCCCATAGCCCCACATGCAGAGAGCAGTGATGTGATATTTATCTTGCATTGGCACTCAAGACACAGCCTTTCAGTGCTTTGGAGTATGACTGAACCACTGACATCTGTCTTTTCCCATTTATCTATGACCAGCTGAAACTCTGCACTTCTGCTTGAATTTGCCTGGAGACACTAATTAACCAGTAAGAGACAACGTGCACTGTTTCTCTCCGTCTTTACTGCCAGGCCCATGTGGCTTGCACAAGTTGTACCAGCTGGAAGACGTGCTGAGCTGATTGTACTTCATTACTAACAACAGGGGTTTGAGGAGCTAATCTTTAGAGAGTGTTTTAACTGGAACATAAACAGTCTGATTTAATGGAAATCAATTAATGGCATCAGACTGGAGAGCTGACAACATTCTTGGGAAATATTTACTTAAGATAGCAAGCAAGGTAAAGAGAATGTTTGTCTATGAGAAGTGAAGCCTTGCATAAAGGCTGGAGAGTGTTTTCCAGGCTCCTCTGCCCTTCCTGCATGGAAAGGAAGGAGGGTCAGCCCTGCATCTGAATGCTACAGCAAAGGAAAGCAATAGCTGGATTTTCATTCTGCTGCCAACGTTCATAACTCCCTGCAGAAGCTGTGATTGCTTAGGAAAGTCAGGCCCCTGGCTGTTGTTCACATGCAGTCCTGTTGGTTAGTGGCAGGGCACACAGCTGGATGTTCTATGTTGAAATCACATTCTCAGTGACATCCAGGCACTTCTCTGGATCACAGTCTGGCTAATTCCCAGCAGCCCAGTTCCTGGGCCAGTTAGAAACGGATGGGTGGTGCTGTCCCAGGCAGAGGAAAGAGGCCAGTTACTGGAATTCAACAGAAGCTACAGCAGCCTTATGCTGCTTTTTGGGAATCCCCTCCATACCTCATAGTCTGCCAACACAATCCTTCTTGTTAACTTGCCTGTGGCAGTGAGTTGAAAATAGCAAGTGTGTGTTCAGCTTAGCAAGACCAAACCTAAGCTTGTGGGATCTGGTTAAAAATTTCTTTTTGTTTCCTTTTCTTGGGGAAAGATATAGCCCTGTCTAGTTGAATGAGTCACATAGATCAGAGCATGCAGTTCTGCCTTCCATACCTGAGGCCAGCCTGGGTCTGCACCTATGTCCCCCACTCTGGATAACCAGCTTAGCCTGAGTGGGTGTCTCCCTGCTGGGGAAGATGAGGTGGCTGCCACTCCACAGTGGCATTGCAGAACCTCTGCACTATAGTACCCCTTTGCTTTCTTCATAATGTGCACATCCTGTACGTCTTTAGGACTGATGAAGTATTTTCCTTCTGTCTTCCTTCCTGTCTTGACCTCCCTTAAACATGAAAGATTTTGCTTTTATTTCTTGGGAATACAGCCAAACAGTTGTTATTTTTAGAGCCTGGGAGAAGACCAAGTGCTAGGAACAAGAGTCAGTTCATACTGGGACCATCCTTCTTCTAAGAAAAATTCATGCAATTAGGCTTCATCAGGGATGGACCTGATGACAGCCCTGCAGATTCAGGATGCCCAGGACTACATTACAGCTCTTCACTCAAGGAATTCACACTCAGATTGCTAATCACAAACGTGTTTCCTACTAACTTCAGCTGGACCAGTGCTTTGCTCAGAGCTGTGTTTTTAAAAAAGAGCCCCCCTTCCTTCTTGTCTTAGACCCCAAGTGTCCTCATTTCAGCTGACACAGAGTTAATTTTCTTCTCAGTAGCTGGTACAGGGCTGTGTTCCAGATTCAGTATGAGGGTAATATTAATAGCACACTGGTGTTTCAGCTGTTGCTGAGCAGTGCTTACCTGGTCAGGGACTTTCAGTTTTCCATGTTCTGCCAGCGAAGACCTGCATGAGAAGCTGTGAGGGAGTACGGCCAGGACAGGTGACCCAAACTGGCCAAAGGGATAATTGTGGGAGTTGATTGGAAGGGGACAATCACTGCAAGCAGGAAGGGGCTGGGCATTGGTCAGGGGTTGGTGAGCAATTTTATTGTGCATCACTTGTTTCTCTTGGGTTTTTCCCTCTCTCTGTGCCTCTCCTTTTTATACTATTAATATTATTATATTAATATTATGAATATTATTGTGTTTTGTTTCAATTATTAAATTATCCTTATTTCAACCCACGAGCTTTACATTTCACACACCTTCCCCCACCCCCACACCCCCCGCAATTCTGATTCTCATCCCTGTGCTGGTTTAAAGTTAAATCGGCAGGAGAAATGAACCCAACTCAAAAGAGATTACAGTCAGAGTTACAATTGAATAAAAATATTATAATAAATACAAAAATACAGAGAAAAATTGTTTTTAACCCACAAAACCCACATGTATAACCCAGCACCCTGGGACATGAACAGAATGGTGTTCATTAGCCCCTGTGCTGAGCGCCACATAGTCCTCCTGAGTCCAAAGTAAAAGGAAAGGAAAACCTGTTGGTGAGGATGGTGGTTGCAGTCTGGTTTAGAGTGGCAGTCACAGTCCTGTTGAGGTTCCAGTCCTGCTCTAGATCCAATAAGTGGTACCAGAAGTCTCCAAACCCCAAGATTATACATGCTCAGGTTCAGGTGGAAATGCCCAGTACCTCCCCTAGGGTGAGGGACCTTTTGACAATGGGCCATTTACTCTGTGAGTCATGGGATATTTTTGGAATCTTTGATGGCCCATTAGCAGACATGACCACTGAGCTGGATGTGAAGGTGCTAATGCCTCCTTGAGGGGTAGTTGTCACAGTTCAGTCATTGGTGTGAAGACCCTGTCTCCCAGGGTTCTCTAACACCCAGCTTGTAGCCTGAGGTGTCAGGTGTGCCCTGGGCAGCTGCCACAAATTATCCATTATTAACAGTTAATGAGAAATGACTTAGAGGGTGGAGAATACACCGTTTTGGTTACACTCAGGCAGTGATGAGCTGGTCCTGGCCACTGTAACTTGGCCAATCCCACAGGGAGGCGGGCAGTGAGCAAGCAGTTGCCTGGTGCTTAGTTGCAGGCTGGGGTTAAACCACAACAGCCCCCTTGGGGCCCAGTGTGGGGCTTGGAAAGTTAACAACTGATCCAAATGCTCACATTTACCAATAAAATTTAGAGGAGGCAA
>VWZD01006973.1:14713-41864 GCA_013396695.1 Sakesphorus luctuosus
GCCAGGACAGGTGACCCAAACTGGCCAAAGGGATAATTGTGGGAGTTGATTGGAAGGGGACAATCACTGCAAGCAGGAAGGGGCTGGGCATTGGTCAGGGGTTGGTGAGCAATTTTATTGTGCATCACTTGTTTCTCTTGGGTTTTTCCCTCTCTCTGTGCCTCTCCTTTTTATACTATTAATATTATTATATTAATATTATGAATATTATTGTGTTTTGTTTCAATTATTAAATTATCCTTATTTCAACCCACGAGCTTTACATTTCACACACCTTCCCCCACCCCCACACCCCCCGCAATTCTGATTCTCATCCCTGTGCTGGTTTAAAGTTAAATCGGCAGGAGAAATGAACCCAACTCAAAAGAGATTACAGTCAGAGTTACAATTGAATAAAAATATTATAATAAATACAAAAATACAGAGAAAAATTGTTTTTAACCCACAAAACCCACATGTATAACCCAGCACCCTGGGACATGAACAGAATGGTGTTCATTAGCCCCTGTGCTGAGCGCCACATAGTCCTCCTGAGTCCAAAGTAAAAGGAAAGGAAAACCTGTTGGTGAGGATGGTGGTTGCAGTCTGGTTTAGAGTGGCAGTCACAGTCCTGTTGAGGTTCCAGTCCTGCTCTAGATCCAATAAGTGGTACCAGAAGTCTCCAAACCCCAAGATTATACATGCTCAGGTTCAGGTGGAAATGCCCAGTACCTCCCCTAGGGTGAGGGACCTTTTGACAATGGGCCATTTACTCTGTGAGTCATGGGATATTTTTGGAATCTTTGATGGCCCATTAGCAGACATGACCACTGAGCTGGATGTGAAGGTGCTAATGCCTCCTTGAGGGGTAGTTGTCACAGTTCAGTCATTGGTGTGAAGACCCTGTCTCCCAGGGTTCTCTAACACCCAGCTTGTAGCCTGAGGTGTCAGGTGTGCCCTGGGCAGCTGCCACAAATTATCCATTATTAACAGTTAATGAGAAATGACTTAGAGGGTGGAGAATACACCGTTTTGGTTACACTCAGGCAGTGATGAGCTGGTCCTGGCCACTGTAACTTGGCCAATCCCACAGGGAGGCGGGCAGTGAGCAAGCAGTTGCCTGGTGCTTAGTTGCAGGCTGGGGTTAAACCACAACAGCCCCCTTGGGGCCCAGTGTGGGGCTTGGAAAGTTAACAACTGATCCAAATGCTCACATTTACCAATAAAATTTAGAGGGGGCAAAGTCTTTAAAGCAAAACCAAACTTTTCTTTAACAGATTCTGCCAAACTGGGTGTGTCTCTCCCTGGCCCAATTGACAGACACAGAACAAAAGGAAACAGAACTTTTTATACCCTTTCCCAGCAGGAAAGATCCCTGTTCCTATTGGCTAGGACTTGGGGACTCACAGTCTGGCCCAGTCCGCCTATATGCCCAAGACCCTCCCTCCCCTCTAAAGGCACGAAGAACCATTGGAAACTTAACTACACCATCCCCCCCCTGCCCCCCTCCCATTCTCTGCTTTATCAATACAGTTCCTTTAGCTTCAGCAAAACCCTAATTCTGTTTCTAACAAGTTCATTATAAGCATTCATTGCATTGGTTTAATAGTCACTGGTCCCAGTGTTGATTCATTTGCCATCAGAGTGGTTGTCCTTGTTCTCAGGGTTGTGTTAGGCAGTACCTTACTTGCAGCATTTCTTCACTGGTTTTGGTGGTTATCGCCTATGGGGCCTGGGCTAAGGCTGTGATTGTGTTGTACTTCACAGTATTGGCTTATGATCTGATAGAATTGCTCACGGTGAAACTAATCTGGTGTATGTTCTCAGCATTCTCAGCATTGCCATCACCTCTGTATTTCGGGAGCCACCTGTTGGGAACTATTAATAATTACACCTTTAGCCTTGTCTCCTTGCAAAACAAGCCTATGTATGGATGAGAATTCCCTCTTTCCTTCCTGCCTTCCTCCCCTCCCTCCCTCCTTCTTCAGAAGCCCTGCAGGCTGATTAAAGTAGCATTTGAAAATTTAAAATGTTTCTAGTGTCCTTTGAATACTCTTTAAACCAGCCTGGTTCCAAACCCCATGACAAGCACTGCTACTCAAAGGAGGAAGAGAGGGATTCAAAATCCAGCAACAGGCTCTGAAGCTGCTCAAATTCTGTTAGCAAGCACTGGGGCTGCTCACACTGCAGTTTGATTTCAGTTGAGGGTGTTTGGGACACCTGAAACTGACTGATGTGGGGGTGAAAGCACAGGCCTACCATCTGCCCTGGACAGATACAGACTGCATTGGAACAGACTGAAGCTCTGAACACCTGCAATACACTGATAATATCATTGTGTTGGATGATACAGCAGAAGAAGTTTTTGAGAAAGGGAAGAAAATAGTCTAAATCGTTCTGAAAAGCAGTTTTGCCATAAAACAAAGTAAAGATCAAGGGATCTCCACAGGAGATTAAATTTTAGGGAATACAAGGGCAAGATGGGTGTTGCCACATCTTCGTGGATGTGATCAACAAAATAACAGCAATGTCTCCACCAACTAGCAAGAAAGAAACAACAGCTTCCCTAAGTGTTGCAGGTTTCTGGAGAATGCACATTCCAAATTGCATCCCTCTCTGACCAGGAAGAATGATTTCAAATGGGGACCTGAGCAACCCCAAGCCTTTGAACAAATCCCTCAGGCCAGTGAGAACAGGGCAAGATGTAAAGCAGCCAGGAAGAATGGTCCTACCTGGACCCTCTGGCAGAAAGGACCAGGGGAGACTCAAGGTCGACCCCAGAGAATCCAAAGCCCACTGTACTCCAACAGATAAAGAGATACTGGCAGTTTATGAAGGTGTCCAAGCCACTTAGGCAGTGATTGGTTCTGAAGCACAGCTCCTCCTGACACTCTGATTACCCTTGCTGGGTTGAATATTCAAAGAGAGAGTCACCTCTTCATGTCATGCAACTGATGTTTGCACAGTGGTGATGGAATCAGAACTGGCTTCAACATGCAACAACCCAATACCGTAAGCCATCTTTCCTGCCCTGAAGACTATTATGACAGATGTAGACTAAGATCATGAACTAAATGAACTCAGTGGACTTTTATGAGGATGGTCTGTGGACTAAGAGAATGATATCTATATGTGTATCTATCCAAAGATGGGAAAGGTGATGAGGTATTTGATAGTGCGGGACCTGGAATGACATAAATGATATGGAATAAGGGTTGGATACTGTTCTGGTTTCAGCTGGGACAGAATTTTCATCTTAGTAGCTGGTACAATGCTGGAATTTTTTGATTCAGTATGATGATAATGCTGGTAACACACTGTTGTTTTGGCTGTTGCTAAATAGTGCTTACCCTAAGTCAGGGACTTTTCAGTGGCTACCACTCCGCCTGTGAGGACCTGCACAAGAGGCACTGAGGGAGCATGGCCAGGATAGGTGACTCAAACTGGCCAAAGGGATATTCCATACTACAGAACATCATGCGCAGTATATAAACTGGAAGAGTTACCTGGAAGAAGCCGATTGCTGCTCAGGGACCAGCTGGACATTGGTCTGCAGGTAATGAGCAATTGTATTGTGCATCACGTGTTCTTCCTTGGCTTTTCTCTCTGTCTTTGTTACTATTATCATTATTGTTGTTATATCATTCATTATCATTAGTATTATTATATTTTACTTGCTGTCTTGTCAATGGATGTGGAATGAATAAACATTCATATCCTTTCAGATGAAAACCCAAAGAAGGTGCTTCAACATCTACACATTTTAATAACATGGTCTCTAGACTCAGTTTAAACCAGGTCTTAAGGGACAACAGAACCAAGCTCTTCTATTCCTATATCCTTAATTAAGGGAATTGAATTTGAGTAGTTTTCTTATTCCAGGCAGATCTGGCACTCACCCATACACATATAGGGAGGCTGCTAATCCTGGGCACTTGTGTGGATGCTTCAAACTGCACAGTACAGTTCATAACATCATCTGGCATATAACAGAGAAGGGGAACCTGTCATGTTGAGGTAAGTGATGTGAGTTACGGTCCAACATCCTTAGTTTTGCTCAATGACAACATCAGTGCAGGACAGAAAAAGGGTTTGTATTCCAACCAGCAAACTTCTTTTGTGCCTGTGAGAGACTGTGCCCTAACATTGAGCCAATGATCTAAGAAACCAATCATTATTATGTTTTTATAAAGAAAACTATTTTCCACTAAGGTAAATCTGGGCTGGAATTCTTTCATTCTTTTTTTCTAACATGTATTGATATGGCTCTACTCAAAAAGGTTGGACCTCCTTTTATTCAGAGAAGTAGGACTACATACTACAGAGGGAGCTATTAACAAGAGTAAATAGAAAGCAATCAAATCCTAGTAACTCTAACTGGATTGTGTAATGCACATGGCCACCGACTCAGCCCAGATCACTCTAGTCAGTGTGAAATTCACCTCCCACCATGGCATGATGGCCCTTAAAGTCATTAATCAGTGTAATCAGTGCATGTACAAACATGTTCCTCTTCAGATGCTGCAAGAGTGAACATGGTGTCTTGTTTCTTACCCAGCTGTGGCCAGATGCAGACCTCCAACTCATTCTGCTAAGACCACAGAATCAAGAGGAGAGTGCATACAGGAGAAGCAGAACCATGAGGCTTTGTTCAGGAAAACCCAAGTCATGTGCCTTCTTTCAAAAAAGGGTGTATGGGGAAAAAGGGAATCAATCCAATTACCTGGTACTGGCTTTCACTTTTTATCCCCAGCGTGCAGACACAGTCTAATTTCTCAGTGCCAGGTGAGACACGATCACAAGGGTGAAATGGTGTTTTTCTGAAATGGTCCCAGAATGAGCAGACAGAGGATTTGAACACACAGCTGACAAGCAACAGCTAGGCAGACCTGTTCTTTTGTTCCAAATCCTCCGGCCTCTCTCTGGTTTTATATGATACCCATAGGAAGCTTTCAAGACTGTGGGACAAAATAAAACCCAGAGCATGTCTATATAAAGGCTTTCAGCAAGAAGTGCTGGAATTTATTCAAATTAATTACAGTAGAGACCTCTGACTTTGAACTTCTAATTCACAACAGCAGTAAAAAAGGAAATGGTGAAATGGGTTGTATTAAAGTGCAATGATGTGGAGAAAAAACCCTTGAAATAACACAAATGAGGCTGCAGTGAGAAATGAAACAACAGTCTCATCCTATCAATGACAGCAATATATAAGCAAATTATGTTACAGATAATTTACAAAATAACTTACATAGATGAAGATAAGCTGAATCTCATGTTGTCATTCCATTGTTAAATATCAGACTAAATATTCCTGGTCAGCACAGTATTATATGGGATAATTAAAAAAAGATCAGAGGATTTCTGCATTGAAAAAGATGCCTGAAGTAAAACCCTGATCAGCCTTTATATTGCAGTATTGCAAGAAACCTAAGTATTTATGAATTGTAAAGTGACGCATTCAGCAGCATGAGGACTATAAATACATCTTTTACATTGGTACATTTTATCTACACACATATACATATGTACACACACATATATATACACACAAGCACATACATGCACATATATGTGCATAAATATATGCGTGTGTGTGTATATATATATGTTTCACTTTCTACTGACCATGGTCAGCTGCATTTTGATTGCATCTGGGGTAGGGTTGCTTCCACAAACCAGGTGTGAGATCATTCTTGGGAGTGTTTGTCATTCACGTTTCCTAAGCTGCAGCCTCTAAAACATAAAATTTTGGCATACAGGTGGACTTCAAGGCTCAGCCATCAGAGGGTCTGATGATTTACAGCCATTCTCATTGACATAATCTGCTGTGCTTAGCACTTTGCAATAATTATGCTTAGTGTCCCACTTTATTTTTAAATAATACGGTATGTGAATCACTTAAAAACCTGTTTTCATATAAGCAAAAATATTTGAGAGATGGACAGGAATGAATACAGTATTCTATACACGCACAGTTTTGTACTGTTTGTAAAGAAGATGTGCAAAGAATGTCTGACAACATGAAAATGTACAACATTGGCTTACATCATACCTTGAAAAATGGCACATTTAGCATCACCTTTCCTTTAAAAAAAATTAAAATACTTAGCTGTAGCATAAATCTCACTATTCCTTAAGATTTTTCTCTCCTGTGCTCCCCTTTTATAGAAAAATTATGCCAATTTTTTTTCCCCTCTTTCAATGAATCTGGAACAAATACTATGTAGACTGAAAATATGTTGGATTTCCAGCCTTCACAGGTTTGCCTGAAGGAAGGCTCTTGACCCACAGTGCAGCCGTAATAGTTTCCTCTGCCTGTAACTGCATGTTAATTGTGAGAGCTCAAAGTAATCATGCAATTACCATTTATTAAAAAAAATTAGTAAATAAGAACATTTGTGTGTCATTGTGCACGTAGGTAAGGAAAAAGATATTACTAAATTGCCAAGGCTATGTAAACACAGTGATCTTGGTTAACAATTTGGTTGTGAGACCAAAATACCTCAGAAAAGAGGTTGGAAAGGACAAAATAATAGTTTCTTCTGATGCTGTTGTGGTGAGTCAATTGGTCATGTCTGCATCCCAGTCTCCAAGGAGCAGACAAATATCCTGAAGACCTAAGATAAAAGGGTAAACCCAACCTCCTTCCTTGTTGCTGTAGAAGTCCCATTCACTGCACTGACTGAGGTATGTCCTTGGAGAAAGGGGTTTTTGGGGACAAGAAATTGTAAACTTGGATTTATTTTCCTCATACCTATCCTGTACAGTGATTGCTATGTTATTAGTTTACAATGAGCATTTAGCACTGAACACATTTTGTTTGCTCACATTCAGACTCTGGCTGTTACAAATTAAATTACAGTTCTGCAGAAACCTGATTGTGTATCAGGAGAAAATGTGTTTTATGCTAACAACTCGGCAGCTTCAGACTTCAGAGCATAAACCTCTACAAAACCCTATTTCAAATCATCTAAATTTTATTTACAACTTCCCATTCCATGCACTTTTCATTGGGATCTTCTGTGAGAACCTGTAAAAGTCACCAGTAAAAATACTCAGAGCTAGCAACACAGAACTGGTGGTTCTCTGATGGAGTCCAATGTCCGTAACACTGCAGCAAACGACAGTCTCTGGATTTACCTTCCATGGAAGCAGAATGAAGTATTAGCCCTTAATGTCAGAGAAGCTGGTACTGCTGACATTGCAGCTATCACTGCAACTTGATGATGTACTCAAAGTGCTGGAGGCAGTGCCTGATTCTGGAATGAAAGGAAAAAAAACCCCACATATTAAGTAGTGGTTGTTTTTCATTACTTTCTTTGGTAATAGGAATCTCCAGAGACACAATCACCTCTTTTAAAATAAATACCTACCAGAGCTGCTCAAAGATTGAACTGATTTTGAATTGCCTATGAGCATCAGCAGATTGTTTCCTGGGATGCAACCTTCTCTACCAGTACTCAGGTTCTTTACATACCTAAAAAAAATAGATAAAAATACAATTAGGAGTCAGATTCCTTTATTTGATGCCTTTGAAAGCTTTTTCCTAAACATCTGCCTTTCAAACACAGTTCTGCGTATAAAAATTCCCAAACACAGATCTGCGTACCAAAGTCCATCCTCCCCTTCACGAATCAGTTGAACTAGATCTCCACTTTTCACTGTAAATTCTTCAGAAACTCCTTTCTCATAATCAGTCACAACTGTATATTTACCAGGAGTCTAAATGCACACAGAGGAAAAACAAACAAATTATTTCTCTTGAGTACTTCAAGGTAAATTGCAGCTTTTGTTATGAAATTATAATACTTTTCCCCTCTTTCTCATGCCTGTACATGCCAAAGATGGTGTAAACATACATACTGAGGCAGTGAAACTATGCTTGATTACATGCAAATTCAGTACATGAATTCTCACACCCTGAAAAACATTCAGTGAAATGTTTCCACTACAAAAATCAGTTAATGTGTCTACAGAAAAGAAAATCATAAGAGAAAAACCCCAACACCACCGTGCAGGCAAACTTGTGACATGAAGTGTGTATGTAACTCTGTTGACAGTAGCTGAGCACGTCATCCCTAGACTGTCTTGCCATGGCACAAGCAGTCACAAGGCTGCACTCGCCAGTCTGCAGGTACACAAAAGGCACTGATGGACCTTCCCAAATTACAAACACAAGGCTGATTTAGGAGAAGGGGGTCTTTGCTATTGCCCTAGGAATTTTGCCCAGCTGAGCATTTCAAGGCAGATACTTTCCTTCCAGCAAGCTTCAAAAGCATTCCTGTACATTGCCCCACACAGCGCATCGGTATCACTTGCTTAGCTCAATAGGAAAGCATTTCTGGTTACCAGCTTCATTTCACCTCCTCCTTCTCCTCCTTCTTCCTCCGCATCCGAGGAATTCAGCGGTTCTTCAGCACTAGACCAGCCGTCATTTTCTTCAGATGCATCAAGAGAATGGGATGGTTTGGTCCAGCCTTGTGTAATAAACAGTCCACAGTTAACTTTGCAGCAGTGAGTCACTGGCTGGGAGAAACGTTATTCTTGCTGAAAAGCTCTTGAAGTGATCAACATGAACAAGAATAAAACCGTACACAGGGAAGTTATTACAGTTACAAGGTGAAATTCATTGCTGGCAAAAGTTGGCCTGTTTCCATCAGAGTAAGTGGAGTTGTGGGAATGCACAGCCATAAATTTGGCCCTTTGGATTTATATAAAGGGAAATGAATGGAGAGAATGTAAATCCCAACTAAAAAGCAAACACATATAAATATTGGTATAATATATATTATACAAAGATGAATGATGGATAAATACTCTTTTTCTTGAGAGGAAGTAGCAGACAGGAACATACACTTTTTGGGAAGAGGCTGAACACAAAGGGCTGTCACCCAGAGCAGCCTAAACAGTCTGCTGGAATAAAGGATGGATAAGAAATGTCCCCTTCAAACCGTTAAGCACTTAGAGCTGTCAAGAAATTCAACACAAGCTACAAGAACTCTGTATTTCACCTCACGAGGCCGCTAATTATTTAAGGGTGTTCAGGCTGACACAAGGATACTTAAGCACGCTGACTTATCTTGGTGTTAAATCACTGCACCAGTCACCACATGAACAATCTCCTGCCTGTCATTTATTGCTTTTTGTCTCTCAGGGTGAAACATTTCATTTATTTATAAAGTCAAATCATATCCAGAGTGCACAAAATCCTTTCCCAAACAAGAGTACAAGAAGTTTTTAGTGGGATAATTTACATTGACATCAGCAGCTGCTAATAAATGTGTTGAGGTCATAATGAAAAAAGCCATAATAAAAGAGACAAATATTTGTAATTAAAATTTTGTTTCAAGCCAAATAGTTATAACAATGAAACTCAACGAAAAGAATGAAAGGAAGAACACTTTTATGTAAGGATTAGTTATAGTTATTAATGTAACTATTAGTGAAATTGAGAAAGCACCAGCATTTTTGCGCTTCACTGCTCCCAAAGCTGGTCATGCCAGTGCGTTAGGAAAAGCTGTACATCAGGGTAAAGTGAAAGAAATCTAAGAATCACAGAAACAAAGCACACCCAGAGCACACCAAATGGAGTGGGATTTTACCTCGCTTGCGCTGCACAAGATTAGAAGTACTGACCCATTTGGCCCTGTCCAGGGTTAAGAATGAACTTCCATCTGTGAAGACACTGAGTAATAAATTCCTGATGTATTGCATGAAAATTTCCTTGGATCTTACATCATCTAGTTGGCTTGTTGGACACAAATCAAACCCTTTCCTTTATTTCCAAGTTAAGAACAAAGCAACAAAAGAAAACCTGATTTCTCCTAATTGTTCCAAACTCTCATTAGAAACAGAACCAATGAGTTGCAAAAAAGAAACAAAGTGAAATCACTAAGTGCTCTGTCTGTAGCCCCATACTCAATGGACTGCTCATCTGGTACACTTTGTGTAACAGTTCTTGTTCCTCAACCTCTTTCTTTTCTTACACTGTATTAATGTGCAAGAGCAGACTGGTCTGATCCTGCCATAGCAACAATACTCCTCCTCCTCATACAAGCTAGCATACTATTATTAACAAGTCTGCATAAAAGCCCATCTCAGCCTGGGAAGGGAAGTGGCCACTATGGTAATACTCATATTAGCAAACTATGAGCACCGAAATTATGCATGCACATTCAATGTGTATGTGTGTATTCTGCATAGTGTGACTAAATCAGAGCTCCCTATAAAGGTAGGAAAGGTAAGAAAAGAGCAGGTAGCCTTGAGAAAAGACAAGGTTGTGCAGAAATGAGTTTAGATATGATCAGTGCCAGGAAAACCAAGAATTCATTAAATGCTTCTCTTCAGAAATGGTCTCCTAAGTTTCTTCAGAGAGCTATGATCTGCCTACAACATGTGATTCTGACACTCATTTTCCTTGAGCTCACTGCATGTAAATCAGAGCAACATGGCAGTGAAAGGAAGAAAGTGGGGCCATTGCACTGTGCTCTGGGGAGCTGTGACCATCACCTGGTGCAGTGTCATCCCAAAATGCCTGGGTCAGCTGCCTGCTTATCCCTCTTTGAATTGGGGAAGGAGAAGAGATGAAGTGTCATAAAAAAGATTGGAAGGTGCAAGACAAAGGGGAGTTAGTAGATGTTTAAAATTAATTTACTTGGTTTAGCAGTTTAGTAAAGTGAGAGGCTGCTGGGACAGAACAGCAAATCAGACAAGCTTGTTCCAAGGATCCAGTAATTTTACCGGAAATTAGCAATGATCACGGACTCTCTTCTGTGGAAAATTCCAGCATCTGTGGAAAAGGCCATAAAACACCTTTTTCTTCCAGACAGCATTTCTGGGCTCTCAGGATTTCAGTGGCACCTGGAGATGTCAGAGTTTTGACTGCTACTGCAGAAAACCAGCCTTGCAACTCTCATGTCCGCCCTTGTGATGTTTTTCCATGTGACCAGCCAGGGATTACATGGCCTGCTGCTCAGACAAGGTGACTGGCATTGCACAGTTTCCCCAGCACAGCAGCTGAACTTGCACCATTTCCACAGGTGAGACAAGGACTTTGGAAACCTGTAGAGGAGGTTGATGGCAGGGCCTGAAACAGCTGTATCTTTAGACTAACACTTTCTAAAGGAGATGGTGGTGGAAAGAGCCAGGAAAAGGAGGACTGCTCTCCTATTCTCTAATTAATCAGTCCAAGGGATTTGTACTCAAATCTTCACCAACAGCATTATTGGTTAGGAATGAGTTGTTTAATTGTAATGTTTTTCTATTCTCTGCTTAGCTGTGAGCTGAGAGGACAGGAGGCAAAGTTAAGTTAAGTTATCTGGGGTCCACAGGGTGGTAAGAATTGCCCACCAATCACTCACAGGAAGATGCAGTGAAAGAACTGTAGAAAGAGCAGTGACTACAGTAATAAATGCAGATCTAAAATGGAAATGCCATATGCCAGTGAGCCAAGTATATGAGTTTCAGAATTTTTTTCCTTTTTTTTTTTTTTTTAAAAAGTTAAATCCTTTCCACAAGGGGCATAGCAACAGAAGGATGCTAACAAATGGAAAAACATGTGTCTCCTAGTAACTGGACACCCCTGTAATTCCATGAAACACCCAGCTTCTGGTTATTTGTTCAGCATCAGATCTCTTTCCCACTCTCTTCTCCAAAAAACTAGTTAGCCATATGCTACTTTATTTAATATCAAGGTAAAACCTCAATTGGTTTTGCTATCAAAAACAGTGTATACAGAACCTGACAGATCCACTTAGAAAAACAGTAGATATCAGTACTGCTGCACACAACAGCATCATACAGGTATCCCCAGCAGTCTGATGTAATATGTTACATGAGAAATGTGTGGATATTTGTGGAGTACAAGATGTGGTATCACTGTACCTCTTAAACCAAAAGGAGTTGGGTCACTCACTACTTCATGCCGTTTAGCTTTTTTGTCAGGACTGGTAGGAGAAGCTGCAGGAGGATGAATAGGTAAAAAACACAGAAGAGAGATATTGAAGAACTGGAAAAAAGAGAATAGGTGGATTGCATGCTAAATACCTTTGAGTTTACACTGGAAAACAAGCGGATTTCTGTAATCCAATTTTAGCTGTCATTGGTCCTTTGCAGAAGGACAAACTAATTATTTACAAGTAGTTACTCGAAGATAAAATGACAAATTTATTTTACAGTAATAGATGAAATATATGTAAACTTTTCTAAATGAACTAGACATCAGTTGAATACAATTAGCTTGAATTTTAGACAAACGTTACCAAATTAAGCAATCATTTTTTATATAAATCTAGTGTTACAGCAATACCTGGTCCTGTAAGAAGGATCATTGGCAATGTCTGGCTTTTAGCAGAAGGAGATGGAGTTTCTGTCAAGGCAAGCATGCGATATTAGTGCTCACCTCATTAACATTAGAAACACAACCCTAGAGTCTCTCCAGAAAGAACTCAAAGGTAATCAGGTTTTAAACAGGCATTCTGGGAAGATGTTTTGGAGAAAAAAGTATCATGCTCTTGAACAAATGCCGTCATCTTAATGCAATTCAGACTGTTCAAAGACAGCTGTTCAAAGCAAGAAGTGACTGTACCAGTGCGATTACTTGGCAGGAGGAAGCAAGAAAGGGCTCAGACTCCTATTGCCTGTTTTAGAAAAAACGAAGGCAAGACCATTTCTGGAAGAATAGAGTAATTCTTATTTATTTTTCTGTCCAGGAAAACAACATTGTCAGCAACATTCTGCTGTAGTTCTGCTTTGAGAGTTTTGTCAACAAGGACACCAGTACAGAAATACTCTATAAAACCTTGATTCCTTTTTGCCAAGTACAAGTGCATTTGGGGCAGATCCACAGAAGCTAGAAGCAGGCCAGGTGTCTGATCAGATGACAACTTCCTTCCTCTAGTTTTTCAACAGTAATGGGGCACTATAAACTCCTTCCTTGGCCTTGACAGTGAGATTGGAGACATTGGAAATTGCACTCCTTCCCTTGCATCTTCAACAGCCCCACTTCTCCCAGCTGCATCTCTCCCCTTCCCACTCTGGAGCTGGTTTCTCTTGAAATCTCCCTGTCAGAGGCAATGACTTAGGAGCCTAGCTTGACCTTAGAAGAACAAGCTAGTGTATACACTAAAAACCTATCACACTACACACACACACACAAAGTGATGCTTCAATTACAGCCTTACACAGAAGACAGTCTAACTTTTTTTTTTTTAAATTACCTTTCTGACTTTTGAGGTTAGTAAAGCCCTGCAGCGTAAAGCGTTTTTTTGAGAGTACAGAGCATTTTGAGGTAGAGCTAGTGATGTCTACAAAGGAAGAAAGAGACACAGAAAGAAAAGGGAGAAGGCCATGAAAAGATCAAGGCAAAAAGTCATTTGCAGCCCTGGCAGAAAACCTGCCTGTTAGGATGAGGAAGGGCAATTGAAAGTCCAGGTACAACATGTGTGGCCAGTTCTTGCTGTGCAGGGACTTGTACTGCCACTGGTTTGGTAAATTATTTCCATGATGGGAAAAAAATTAAAGAGAAAAAGCAAAACAAAAACTCACTCTTTAGAACAGATAATGCCAATAAATTTATCCAAAGGAAAAGAACCCTGAGAAACTGGGCAGCCCTAAGGGAAGACCTACTGCAGACTTGGGCCTCATAACAAGTAGTTCCCACCTGCTTTTGACCACCAGCTATTTAAGATGGCTTTGGGCCTGTCACACACCACACACTGGAGCACAGAAATCAAGCCCAAGCTAAGGGCAGGTGTGACCAACATGCTGGTGCAGTGTGGGCAGCACTTTGTTGATGGGCTGCCTTGGGGTTGGGGGCATCAACGTGATGCATTCCCTGCAGTACCGTGGCTACTCTGCTGGTGGATCTGCTTGTGCATCTGCAGTGCAGGCATGCTCTTCGCAATTAAAGACAGTGACACACACATAAACTCACCTTTGCCTTTCTCAGGGTACTTTGGTACTACTGTAGTGCCATAACCTTCTAGACTTGCGAGATCAACTTTTTTTTCCTCCATTTTTTTGGTATTTCTGATATGGTTTCGTGAAGGACTGTTTATTGGAAGAAAATTAAGACAGTCAATCAATTTCTAGAATATTTGGGTCTAAACAGGGGAGAGCACCTTCAGTCACAGGGTGCCTTTTACATACAGATATATAGGCTGAAAACTATTTATTTGCTGCTTCCCTAATCATAGCTTTCAGGGCTGTGAAAGTCACTGGTGCATTTAAAGACCATGAGCACATACAAATTAGAAACACCACACCTAACTGACTGTAACTGCATGTAGTATTGGTGGTGGGAGCTACTGATAAGATGGCTCAGAACAGCTTCCACTCGGAAGCTCTTAACACACAAACACATGAGGGATGAATGAAGAACTTGTGTTGGATCTTGCAGCTGGATTCCCATCACACGTCCATTTGGGAATGGAATAGAGAAAGACACTCCACAAACACTATACATCTGAGAAATTCTTCCTGAGCAATACGTAGATGCATAAAAAATGCAGTGTAGAGAGCTACCAATACACATTGGAGCACACACCATGTGGAAACTGAAGATAGGAGCACATGGGCTTACAGGTAGATACATATACACGTATGAAAAACAGAGTGATTAGCAGAGCATTAAAAGGAGGTGTCAGACAAGGGCAGAGCAGCAGGTGGCGACAGAGGAATATACAGCTTGGTATAGTGAAGGATGGAAAGGAATGACTCAGAAGTTGGGACACCGGAAGAATTTATACATCACTCAGGTAAAAAAATAAAAAATGGAAGAAAAGATCAAGGAACAGAGGAGAGATAATGCCCTGAAAAAGACAGAAAGGAAGCTTATAGAGGACATGGGAAAAGGTAGAAAAAATTAATCCACTTGTAAGAAAAGAACAGTGAAGGAAAGCAAAAAAGGTGCTCCGTAAAACTCTTATCTGGACTGTAACATATATAATTAGCTATTCAAAAAGCAGACCCATAATATCACCAGAATTTTGGCTGGTGCAGAAAATAACTTCTGTGTTGTTCTCCATCAGCTGGCAAAGCCCATGCCATTGCAGCTCAGTGAGCAGTTCTGGAGATGTATAAACTCCAAGCTCTACAGCTTTATAATAGGAAGAGAACTAAAAATCCTTAAAACATAAATACCACTATTAAGGAATAGGAGTAATGAAGATCTGCAATCCAGATGTACTGGTATATTTACAAGATAGCCAGGCTGATTTGACAACATGTTTACTTACCTTGCACAAGACGATGCTGGTAGAGGTAGAGGTAAGCTCTGTGTTTGCTCTAGTGTCCTATGCTGACTAGCTTCTGTAATTGAGGAAAGAAAAAGGACTATTCAAATTGATTTGGGTCCTACACAGGGAAGATATACAGGGCAGGATATGAAGTTTGAAGAGAAAAGAGATTAAATAACTATATCTATCTCAAGTATTTTACCTCTACATGCCTGCAGTTGACTCGTCAGCACTTTCCTTATTTCATTTACCCAAGTAGCTTTAACTTCAGGGGTTGGTGCCTAGCCAAAAATAAATACAATCAGCCATCAAGCACAGAAAACTTATTACATAAACAGCTGGATGCCAAAACATAGCCTCAGAGAAATCCTTCAAGAGGGACAGACAAAGCTCCCTCTCTAGTCCTTCCATGAACAGGAACTAGTTGTAGCAACTGGAACATGCTGAGACAAAGGCTATGCATGTGCTACAGTCAAACTCTGTCTCCCAAGCCATCCACTATTCCAGTGGCAGCTGTAGTAATGGTGTATACAAAACATCCTCCATGGATATTGTAAAAGACAGAAGACTCTGCAATTAAAATATATTAAGAGACTACCTTATGAATTAATCTGGTTAGGGTTTGGGTTTTTTCCCCCTACATTTCCTCATCACACTCTACTAGGGATAAAATAGAGAATTAGGATTAGACTTTTGCTTCTTTTTTTTCCTCTTTCTCTCTCTCTTTTTTTTTTCCCCATGCAGTGGCATGTTATTTACCTGTATAATGTAAACTTCTTCCCTTGCATTATACCAGATTTCAAACTTTTTTGCATCACCTTTGACATTTTCTGTTATTCCAACTGCTGCCATCTGGAAGCAAAGAGAACAGAAGCTTGCTTACCACATTGTAATTATGGTAAGAACAGAAGAAGGTGGATACTGGTATTCTTTGGTACCCTAATTCTGAAAAGGAAAACCACATGTGGCTTCTTGCTCAAAGGAAAGAATAGCTAATAACATATGATCTGCATGTTGTACATAAGAGATTTAGTGCTGGCTGCCTTGTAGGGAAGAAAGATTCAGGCACATTGCTGACTTCTAAGATGTCTCTTTTAAAATGCAAACCACAGAATCTTACATCTATTTTATACAAACCTGCTCTACATTTTCAGTGTGATTAATGCAACTGCCACTCAGCTGGCCTATTACCATTTGGATTTTCTCAAAGGGTAATTTTTCCCCCCACCATCTCTCTCTAACAGACAGCAACACAAAGTAACACAGACCCGAAGCCTGAAAGAGTGAAGTTCCCAGTGCAGTGCTGCAACACAGCCTTGCAGACAGAAAACTAGAATATTGTATTACTGCAGGTTAAGCCCTCCGCACCTCAGCCTTGCTGGACTGCTTAGTGTCTTACATTTAAGGAGTGTTTGTAGCTGTAAGAAGGTGCTTTCTCATATCCCTCTCCATTTTCTTCTCGCTTTTTACAGAACAGCACTGCTTTCTCATGGAGGAAGAGGTGCCGCTGCATTGGCTTGAAACGCGCCAAATCTTTCACCTTTGCATGACCCTTTTTATGATCAGTCCAGACATTGAAGGATCCCTGCATTAAAAGCTTGCCCAGCTCATTCAGGTTTCCCTGGAACAAAAAGAGCGATACTTATAACTACAAACAGATAACATTGAACTAATACACACAGTGTGAGCAGGTCTTTACAAGTCTATCATTCCAACAAATCTCTCAGATCAGTGTTTATGTTGGATTTGGAAATGTAATATAAATAAATCCAGTGTTGAATTTTTACACAATTTTTACTGGCCAACACTGTTCAGAGGCAGGATTTTATTCAAGACTACCAGTAGCAGAGATAGAGAGAACTACACGTAGAGAGAGGGTGAAGCACAACACACATATTTGGTCAGATGTTTTCTTTTCCCCAAACTGTTCCAAAGCTGCTTGTTTTGGTTTTTGTTATTTTTTGTAAGTGGAAGTTTGGGGTATTATTTTACACATAAAAATCTTGGTAGTGACTCCCATTTGGCAATAGCCTAAACCAGTCTCTTCATGACAGTTTTCAGTTTCTAACTCAGTGTTAGGTAAATCAAAGAAAAAAAAATTGGGTAGACATAGCAAAATATTATTCATAGCAGAAAAACCTCAGGAGAGTATAGAGAGACCCATTTTACATTATTTTCATTACACAATTCAATTTAAAGGCACCTTTTGTAAAACATTCTCATTATTAGTACACAGTATAGGGTATGTTGTACATACATATAAGAAAAAAAATGAGAAGAAATTAAAAAGTAAGTAAAAATACTGCTACTCACATCATAGCCTGTAATGGCTATCTGGTGCATTGAATCATTAACTGCTTTAAGAATGCCCAGGATAGAGGTTAGTGCTTCCTGAAGATCTTCAGCACCTTCACAGTTCTTACTGTACTTTAGCATTTCCTGAGTGCAAGGGAATGACAACATAATTAACTTTGGAAGCAGCAGCAACTGGGAATGTTCAAATTTTAACACTTTGTTTGAGAACTCTTCTCTTTACACAAGCTTAAATGTAATTAATTCTTTAAAAGCTGTTAACAACTCAGTTTTAACTCAAGAGTAAATCTAGTCAGAGGCAAGTTTTTTAAGCTACTGGTAAATACAATCATTGAAATGTGTGTCTGTGTGGGAAATAATTCTTACTTCAAATACAGCAAAACACTGCACATTAATTGAAATAAATTTATGATATTATATTGCTCTCATTTTGCTCTCTAGGCATAGCATGTTAATGTGATTCACAACAGCATCCTTCATAAAAACACCGTACAGTGCTGTCTATCAAGTGCATTTCCTAGAACCTGGCAAGGCAAGTTCCTGCCAAGTGGTGGGGTGACTATGACTGAATAGTAATGAATACTTCAGATACTCTTTTCCTTGTTGCAAAGGTTTCTTGGTCATTCTGTTTCCCCTCATCAACTTTTCATTCTTCTCTTCAGCAGAAATTTATGGGCAAAGGTAGTCACACAAGGTGTCTCTGTGCAACATTTGCTTACTGGCAGGTTTTTCACTAAAAGAAAAAACACTGTTGAAAGCTGACAGACTGGGATTTGTCTGTTTCCATTTACACATCCATTCACCACCTTTTAGGTTTGTCTCCAGCAGGCTGAGAAGCAACATTTTAAAAAAGAAATGCACAAAATGTACCTAACATTATAGTTCAGTAACACATACCTTTAACAATAGTTGATATTTGGTTATTCTTTGAACAGGTTTCAGTAAGTATGAGTCCAAACTGAGCTTGTGATCGAGTTTCCTTTGACATTCCTGTAATCAGCATTGGATTTTATCAGGACACTAATCAATATTTGTGCTGTTTGTTCTTGAGATGATTAAATAAAAATTAAATCAAACAAAAAAGCTCAGACTCCAACAAAACCAAAACTACCATTAATATAGAGATTCAAGCAAGCCTACCTGAAAGAATGCAGAATCTGAAAACTGCCTCCACAAACTTTCGGATCGAGGTTTATTTTGACAGTATTTTTCATAAATCTGGAAATCTTCCATCTGGAATTTGGAAGACAAGCAAAAATTTAATGAATTCTTGAGACTAACAGACAAAGTTCATAGAATTTTTTTCATAATCACTAATGCTATGAAAAAACCCACCACCAACAAAAATTGGATCATTGTTTTTCGCTTGGGATGCCTCAAGGAATTGTAAAATCACTGCTTTTGTAATGACTCCTAATTTGATACTTGGAACAGCAGGATGTTTCTGTTAATTTTTTGCTTCAGCTGAAGGTTAAACATCTTACAAAGAAGCATATATTGTATTTACAAATACATTTCTATTATGTTATGAAAAACATTTCTATGAATGCCCAACTATGAGTCTCTCTGTGGAACTTATTTAAAACACTTTGTCCTTGTCCTTTATTTTTGTTTCAGGAATGTGTTTTTCACTGGGAATCACACTAAGGTAGGCCAAACGGTTTGTTTCCCCTTATCACTTTGGCAACTAAATAGCCTGACTTCAGCACTTGTGGAAAAGAAAAGGAAATAAATACTGTTGAAAACACCATATTAAACATAGCTATAAATGAAAGATGAGGTTGGAAACCAGCAGATACAGAAGTACCTCTGTCCCTTCATTTAGGGAAACTGCATCTCCATGAATGCCAATAAATAAAAGGGGGAGCTTTAGAGCATCAATAGATAGCAACAACAGGAGATTGATTTCCATAAACACATTCATATTTAGCCTGTAGGATACTTCAGGTGAGCCTCATTGTTTAATGAATCTCAGATTAAAAAAGTTTAATTTTGTCACAGCTTTTTTTTCTCAGAATAAAAGTATTTTGGACTTACTCTGTTGAGATGTACTCTTTGGGAAAGAACAATAGCACAAGTCTAATAAAAGAATCTAACCAAGAAAACAAACCATTTATGGTGATGTGAAAAGATGCAGTGCATGACTCCTCTTCATGCTTTCCTAACTGCCACTTTAAAAAGGAAATTTTAATGAGATAGGAGCTTTAACAAAATTAATTACCCTGTACAAGGAAAAGCATCCCCAATTTTCAATTAACACCTACATTCTCAACCTATTACATGTACAGGACAAACAAAAGGGATTTGCAATTACTATGTGAAAATCACACTCATGTTACAGTCCCAGAGAGGCTTATGAATGAAGAGCCAGCAAAAGATGACACACATACCTGATCCAGAAAGCATCGTCCCACAAGTTCAGGATATTCTACATAGTTTTCTAATTCTCTCAAGAATATTCTATAAGGAAGAAGATTTTCTTAGAGCACATGTTAAAAAAAAAAGTTACCATAAATGTTCATATTCTTGCAATCCATTTTCTAGACTTTTGCAAAGAGTTGTAATTCTATACTACAAAACTAAACAAAATTCTTCTAGATCATGTACTTTAAAAGGGATAGCAAATTAAACCAAGCATTCTGACCAATTTCTGTTAGCTTACTGTTGCTACAGCTGAAATAAAATATAAGGTTGGAGAGGGAAGGGGGATTTTGTTTCCCTGCCTTATGTATTCAGCAGCAGGATTTGTACAGTTTAAAGTGTTTGGGTTTTCCTTCCAAACACCACAAACCAACCAAACCCCATGTTCCCAAATCCAAAAAAATCCACCTCAAAAAAAAAAAAAAAAAAAAAACAGTGGCCAAAGTTTCATTCTAGTTTTGCCTGAAAAAGAAACAACTATTTAACTGCTGAACTTCTCGTGAAGATTGATTTATCTTTACTATCAATTTAAATATTATCCTGTGGAGCAATATCTCTCTAGCAGCAAGGATTCAGAGACACTTTTAATAAGTATAAATATGTGGACTTTTTATATATTAATTTTATACATCTATAGATATCTAAAATTAATCAGCATCAACTAGATGTAAGAGCTGAGATTGACAACAACCACTCAAGAGTTGAGAAGTTGTGGTTTGGGAAGTAATAATTTACTTTCCATAGCAAATACCACAAAAAATTAAAAGAAATGCAAACAAACCTTACTTCAATTAGCTGGTAACCAGATCCAAATAGTGTGCTTCAGGGAGAGGACCACAATGCAAAATTCTACTGTGTACTGCAAATATGCAGTTTCACACAGCTGCACTCTTATAGATATTTTGTTTTTCCTCTTCTATGCAATATGAATTTTGACACACCACATAGACAAGTAGAAGTCAGTAAGTTTTTAAGCAACATAGAGCAGATGAAAATAAAAAGTAAAGAATCCCATGCAAAAGCTATTTTTAGGTCTGAATGCAAACCCTTACCTATTGTGAAAGTGATAAATTTCTTCCATATTCCCAAACAAGATATCCTTCTTATTTTGCAGTTCTGGTGAAATGAGATGAGCCATTAAGGGGTTGTCCATCTCTGCAGCATAACCCTGCAACATAGGAGAGAGGCACAACGATTATCTCCCTTTCCTTGCAGTACCCCTCTCTGTGCCATGGCAGTCTACCTTCAGGCTGACAGACAGCAAAGAAAGAGCTCAGTATTAACCCCAAAAGCAGCATAGAAATTCTGGTTTTCCATCAGCCCAGTCAGATACACACACATAGTCTTGAGAAAAACACTTTAATTATTCCTGCTATTCTATTTCAGCAAGGACGAAAAAATTTGCAGTCATTTTCACCAAGGAAAGGCTCTGCGTTCCTGTACTGCTTACAAAATATAGTTCATGCTCTTCCTGTTCAGGCTTTACACATCTGAGTTTAGAGCCACAGCTGCAGAACACACACAAACCTTCATGCCTGTCTCAACCATTCGTATGAAAGAACAAGCTGACTGTAGTTATTTCTGAGGGGAACAGAAACCATTAATCTACAAATTCTCTCTTTAAGGCACTTCCATCAGCTTTGGTACCAAAAGTCATAACTTGAAATTCTGACATTTTCCATTTGTCCTATAAGCACACATCTGTTTATCTGGCACAGATGAGGATAAGGGAGCACACAGGTGGCTTTAGCGCACTACTGTCCTCCTCTGGTCACAAGGTCACAAATCAGTGTTCCCTCATAACACTAAAAAACCTCCCAAACACTACCCCACTCCCAGCCCCAAACAAAACGCCTGCAACCAATCAACCAGAAAAGCTGCAAGATGCTCTAGTACCTGCATTGTAAGTAGATTTCTTAAAGTAAGTACATCTCTTAACATACAGGCACCGCAAGATGATGATTCTAACTCCTTTGTATTTAGGTTAAATTTCTTTCTCTCATGGTTTGTTGCTGGGTTTTTTGTTTGTTTTTTTAATTTTTATTATTATTATTTCTGTTTTTTTAAACAAAAGGGGAACTAGTTGGTAGAGTCAGCTAACCTGAAGAATGCAAGAATTTGGATAGGACAGTGATTAATTTTTTTTTTTTTTTAAGAGTCATCCATTTAAAAAATCTTGGTATTTTTTTCGTCAATCACCACAAAAAAACACAGTGGTCTAGGCAAAGATGCTGGAGTTCAGAGATACTAACTATTATTGGTCCCCCTCTCATACCTCTACCCCAAACAACAAAATGCAGAGTCTGAAAGAGAGAAGGTGGAATACATAAATTAGTAAAAATGCTACAGCCTCAAAAAGTAAAAAAATAATCCATATAAAATGGAGCTAAGAATTTTTTACAGGGAAAGAACAAGGGCAGCCACCATGCAGTTTAGATGAAGAGATTAATGAAAAGAATGATCCATTTCCCCTTGAAGTGAAGATGATGCTGAACGTCGCAGCATAGCCAATGTTGGCATAAAGAAGGGATACCTAATTTAGCTGAGGTGAAAAAAAGCCTGAAAGAGCTCATTACTTTGGAATTTTGAAAGAACAAAAGCATGAAATCCATACAGTGACAAAAAGCTTTTGTTTTGTTTTGGGTTTGTTTATTTGTTTGCCATTTTAGGCTGATGTAGTACTTGTTTTTAAAATTTAATATAAAACCTTCATGTTTTACTACCTATGCAGTAGCAGTGTTTTAAGAAAAGAGAGGGGAAGCTACTTTATGCAGCCACAGAGATTATTTAATCTTACTTTAAGAATATATAAGGATTTGCTTAGTCTTTCATTTGAAAGGTGTTCTGAAAGCATCAAAGGAAACGGAAAAAGGATCAGAACTCAATACCTAAACCCAGACTAGACCAGTATTTTTTCTGCAATAAAAAATACTGAATTTCACTGACAAAAGTGGGATAATTGTAGTTATTAATCAAAGAAAAACTATCAAAACTTATTTTTTGCATAGAAGCAGCTATAGCAGTTTCCCAATAATCAACCTTGATACTTGCTTTTCTTCCTATCAGAGTCCTTGGAAGACAGAAAATGTGCGGCAAATAAACTTTAAATAATAAGAGGAGACACTGTCCCTACAGAGGAGCAGCAGGTTATTTTACAGGAAAAAATGAAAGAGTAGGAGAAACAAAGGAACTGGGAGAACAGCCAGGATTAGGATAATTAGAATTACTCAAAAGCTGGAAGATTGCCATTGAACCATACCTCAGCAAATACTGATCCAGAATTACTGCTGACAGCCCCAGTCACCCAAGTTCAAGAAAGAGGAATCCCAAACTGCAAAGACGCACAGAGAAGTGTGCCTGGCATAGTCAGAGGACTGGAGAGTCCATCACTCTGGCAGAAACCCAAGACAGCTTGGCCTAGCAAGACAAGGGTTGCACCATACTCTATGGAAAACAAGAGTAGTTCTATGGGAGTAGAAAGATTCTGCAACAATCATGTGGTAGCAGCAGCAAGGACCAAAAATTCTCCAATTATTAAAGTCCTGATTTTATGAACAAAACTGTACAGAGGGCATTGCATACAACAGCACAGAATAAAATGATTATTAAAGTCCCCTGCAGACCTATCTTGCTTTATTACCACATCTCAAATGAGACCATTCTAGTGTGATCAACATATCCTAGCACTTGGACTGAGCACAGGACATAAATGCTGTAGGAAGCTGAGCACAAACTGGCAAAACCAGGACCAAAGTCCCAAACCCTCATACAGTGCTCTTACTTGAAGGAATGTACTTAGAAATTATCAATCCTGGCCAATAACTTAAGACAGTTCCTATTTAGGAGCTTAACATTGGTATGGACATAAAGAGTACGGACTTGGCTCAATTCCATTTCATCCTGCATAAAATAATTCAACTCTAGTTATCTACAGTTTCATCATCCCTGCAGTCAAATTAGGTTACAAGAAAATATGACACATCCGTATCCGAAGACTTAAACTTGAGGAACAACAGAATACTGCAGTGCATTTGTGCAAGCAACTCAGCAGTACTGCCATGAGCCTCCACTAGTGTGGAGCAAAAGGAGCTCCTGTGCTTCCTTGACAGTTTCAAACGCGGATATTACTACAAGGCATTCTGTTCCCACAGTTGTACCCAAGCCATGTGGAAGAAGACTTAAAGACATGCAAAGAGGGATGCAAGAAACAAATTTTCTCCTCCAACACAAGATTCTCTCAGTGCAGATTCATATCATGGTGTGACATACAACCTTCCTGGAGCTGACCCAAGAGTCTGGAAAGAATTTTTTCAAGGACTAATGATCATTACAAAGCTCACTATGTTCCACCTAAATACTAAAGCATATCTTATTTTCTGCTCGATTTGTGTTTTCTGATAGAAAATCCTAGTTGCGTGCATATTTCTAGAAAAAATTGCATATTGCTGCCTCTGTAAAAATATGATGAGAAAGGAGAGACAATGATCATACTACTTGACGGGACAGAGGCTTCGCAGTGATAAGGAAAACATAAGAGCACACATGGAAGAGATAAGTAGATTCACTAAAAGCCACAGTGAAATTTAGTCTTTACCTCAAGAACGCAGAGAAGTTCTTCCACATATGCTCGTTCAGTCTCAATAAGTTCATTAATTACATGCCTGTGGACAAAGATGATAATTAAGGTGGGCCTATTCACTTATGCAAAGTAATGAGGCAACATTAACTCTGTCTGTGTTCCTACTTCACTTCAGTCAATAAAAGAACAACTTCCAGGTAATGCAAAACGTGAGGTTTCATGGATATTTCTGCCAACAGTTTATATATCCTTATTGAGAGAGATGTATTTTTAAAACATTCAAAAAATTTTGAAAATGTGTTTAAATGAAAAAAGTAAAATCTCAAAGTTTAAGTGCTGTAGCAACTGAATTGAAGCAGTGAAGCCTTTTATCATTGTGCATACAAAGTCTGGTTACACTGTGTAAGGGAATTGGAATTGGAGCTGCATAGGATTATCAAATACAGACTTAAGGCTACACTAGTAATTTTAAATTAGAGGCATTTATGGCACACTTTAAATACCTCCATGCTGCCTTAAGTTTAATTTCCCCAACCCCCTCCCTTTGTGATTTTTTATGTTGTAACACAAGGTTGTAACAGTAAGAAGAGTGTATAATTAATCCAGTTTACAGGTAAAAATTCAAGGTCTGCTACATGCACTGCAAGTGGTACCAAGTTATTTCTTTGATGGAAGTGATGCTCTTTAGTTTTTATATAAGTTTTATATAAGTTATTTTTGGTGACATTTATCAAAACAGGACTAAAAGGAGTCTGACAAAGACAGTTTTGAAACATGGAGACCAAAAACTCCAAGAGATTTACAGGATGCTTATTACTCAAAACTATGGAATCTCTGAAATGAAAATACATAGGTATTCTGCCATAGCATCAACCTTACTGCAGCAAAGTCAGCATGTGGTACTACACCAACTATAAATAATGCTGCAGACAGATTGAAATATCATCCTCTGTGTACAGATCAGAGCCAATGCATTTCAAAAAGCACTGGGGCTTATTTCAGAGAAGCATCTTATCCAAGATGCTTTCATAGAAGTCTCTTATCAAATCCTTAGCCAAACTCAGGCTTTGCTGGAATCAAATCAGAGAAAAAGCACATTTTTTGCTTATCAAAATACACTTACTGTCGTAACACAGCTAGGTTTTCTTCATCGTCCATTGTAGATCCTCCTCTGCTTTGATGGAGTTCAGTCATTTCACTCTAACGAAGGAAACAAATAAACAGTGAAAAAAAGAATAATCATGGCATCACAGATGGGGGAAAAATGCTTTAAAATAGTGAGCGTTGTGCTCAGCTCTCATAGGATGGGTTTTCACTGGAAAGACTGTATTATAAAAATCAAGGCAATTTGCAAGAATGCTCTAAAAAAATCCAAGTCAACCTAAAGGTCTTGAAGCACATAACATTTGGACACAGGAAGTTCTCTATGAGAGGTAGGTTTAGAAAAGATGGTGGTTCAAGGCCCCTTTTCCAGAAAGACGACACCAGAGCATCAGCACAGTCTTGTAGACAACACTGTTCTTAGTCTGTTTTCCAAGCTAAAAAGACAGTACTGTGCTAACTTTCTGGTAACTTCTTAACCTGATGCAGAAATTCACTTAAAACTCCTACTGTAATGGCTAAACCTAACTATGGCTTGCTGAAAAAAGAGAGAGGTTCTGCTTTCAAGCCCATCTTGAACTAACCCCTTTCTCCAAATGTTGTTCATCGTGGTCATGTGCTCCTGCCTTCCTCCTTGCATTGCCTTTTGCTGAACCTTCGCTGAGTTGACTCAGCTCTCTAACACAGTGGAAACTACTTGTTTCTGTTGCTGCCCTCAGGTTACTTTCCTTTCTGGAAGAGGGGCAGAAAGACCATGCCCTCTTGGGAGGGACAACCCATTAGTTCAGGTGAAGCTGTCTTGGAGCCAATGACAACTCTCTCTTCACTTTCACCAGTTTTAAGAGTAGCCAATTACTACTGGCAAATGATAAATGTTTCCTGTTCACAGATTTTTATTTTGCTGCCCCTAACATTTTTCTTAATATTGGCAACTATTTACTTTACCTTTCCTCATACCCAGCCCAGCAACAAAGCTGCCACTATTTAACCCACATGACTCTTTCACCAGTTACTTCAATAGGGACAATATCATCCCTTTTTCAGTGGAATTGCCTCATCCTTCTTAAGAGTTCCTGAATATTCCATTGTATTATGACTTTCTCAAGCAGTACATATGTGGAAAAATGCAAAGAAAAAGAAAATTACCTTTCCTCTTCTGTAGTTGACCCTCCGAAGTGCACTGCTTTCTGAGTTGGGTAGGTGCTCTCTTTGAAGACCTAAGCAGGTAAACCAGAATCAAACAGCAGTTAGAACTTGATCAGATCTGACACAGATGTTTGTGCAACCACAAATGATGGCTGAAAGTTTAAGTTTCTTAGCACAGCACCAAAAAAAAAACCAACCAAACCCCAACAAAAAAAAAACCAAAAAACCAAACAAACAAAGAAAAAAACCCTAATACAGTAACTTACCTGGAGAGGTACAAGGAGATTTTATAAATGCTTCAGGTCTTGGTGCAACAGGCTGAACAGGACGTGTCTGCTTAGCTGCCAATTTCTTAAGACTTACTTGTCTCTTC
>VWZD01006973.1:41951-52874 GCA_013396695.1 Sakesphorus luctuosus
TAAATAATTTATTAAAATTTATAAATTCCTGACAGAGACCTATCAACAAGCCACACTGAGATCTACCACATATTGATTTGAAATTGCAATTACTTTTATATCACATATGAAAATATTACCCTAACTCTTCACTCCTAACAAGGTATAATTTACTGTCACTTAGTACACTTAAAAGTTGAAACATCACTTCATAAAATATTTTGTGTGCTTTTTACAGAGAAATCTGTGATACAGGTTTCAATTAAAAAAAAGGAAGTTTTTTTGACTGTGTTTAAAGGTTTGTTATGTGAAGAGATTCAACTAAGAGAAAAAGGCATATATTCTCAAGTTCTTAGGAAAAATAAGCAGTTATAAAGCAGAAGTCATACAAATATCAGGGACGGGTATGTTTTTGCTACATAAAAAAAATCATATACTACAATTATTCAGGAGAATTTTGTTTTTTAAAGCAAACCTACTGTCTGAAAAATTGAAGTAGTATTAAAAGATTCTGAAACTCTTGATGCTCATCCAAAGACATGACAAGGGTCAGGTAGGGAAATGTGTAGGCTTTACAGTTCCCAGGTATAACTCCTAGTACTGATTATTTAGCTTTATCAATGTCAGTACAACAGAGAAATTCCAAAATAAACAAATGGACACACACATATACATAAACATTTTTGGTACCTTTAGGTCCTCATTGAGGATGTGTGCATACTCTCTGTAAATTTTATTCAACTCCTTAATTTTATTGCCAGCACCAGTATCCAGGAATTTCTCAATCTCCTGTAATGCTGATTCTGCACCATCCTGAGACTGACACTTGTCTACTGGTTGTGAAGCCAGCAGATAAATTCCTTCATCACACCACTTCATAGACTGAAAACAGAGAAGAGAACAGGCTCAGCATCAAACACTGTAAGGTCTAAAACACGCCATATCTCTACTTGTGATTCATTCAGCAATCTAATGAGAAAACTTGCAACACAAGAAGGTAATATTACCTACCATTATGACAACTGGTTGACTGAGGTTTTAGCAAACAAAATGGGAAACAACTGTTCCATTCAAAATTTACCTTCTCTAGTAAGTCATGCAGTTCCAGAGATTTGTTAAGATGATTTCTCCTCCGTTCTGTCTCAGTAGTGAAGGCATCACAGAGATGATTAAGTTCACTGCATTTTGGAATAATGGAGTCCACAGCATAATGATTGCTTTGAATAAAAGCATCACCCTCTGAGGCTAGCATTCTGGCTTTTGCTACAGTTTCCTAAGAAAGCAAGCACTGATTTAGGTACATCTTTCCTTGCATCAAAATCACTAAAAATTTTTTAACATTTTTACACAGTAAAATACGCATGTTGATAAAGAATCCATCTTTAGTTAACAGCTGACTTGACTAATAAAATCAAACTGATTTCCTGTCTTTCCAGATGCCCATGAACTTTCATGCCACTCTTTTTCTGTACTTCAGAAACATTAGTGAGTTAATCATATGCCTCCCTGTGAAGCAACCACTATTGTCTTTCTATGCCTTATTCAGCAGCATCCTTTGTGTGTAGGTATGCAAACTGGAGTACAGCAGCAATCTGAACCCAAACTGAAAATATCTATCTCAGCCTTAAGAGCAACAATGTCATCTAGAGAGCAGTATATTTCACTGTGAAGCACAGATCAGAAAAAGGTTTTCTTTCTATATTATTCAGAGTGCATGCTTCTGTTGGCCATCTTTTAACATATTGCACATGCAATACACAGCTTTCTCATTTCTAGGATTTAATGAAGCAAGTGGCTTTCAAAGGAATGGTAGTGGCCCCTTGATCATGAAGTGCAAAATACACTTAGTGACTGATCATCTGTTCTTTATTGAGGGATGTCTGCGAATCAGTCTTGGTTGTAGTTCCAGCTCCAGTAGTTAAAGACTTTATTCCAAATTCCTTCTGCATGTTACTTGAGACACTGATTCTTCCCTGTTGTCAACTTAAGCTCTGCTGATAAGACATACTCAACAACCAAATACCATTCCCCTCCATGCATGCATTGTCATAGTTGGAACGAAGGAGCCTTGCAGAGTTCTTACATATGACTTTTCTTCAAAGTTAGTAAGATCTTTCAAAATATGCTCCACATGTGAACTGCTGTTTCCCACATCTGTGAAAGCAGACAGTCTCTCAGACACAATATCCAAGGCTGCTTTGACCTGAAATGAGACACAGCTAAGTATCAATGAAGAGGGTTCACCTCTCTGGAGACCCGTCAGTGAAATAGCTGATAGCCATGATTTGCAGTCAGGTGACTCACATTATGTGGTTACTGGGGCACAGAGACAAATCACCATTTTTGTCAACCTACCTTTACCCCCAATTCCAAGGAAAAGCAAAAACAAAAAAAAAAAAAGGCATTGAAGTAATCCTGTTTCCTGGTACTGAAAAAAAATGCAGGAAAGCTAATGGAACTCAGGAAACATTTATGATCTTGCTTTTATCAGATGACCATGAAACAAAGCAATTGTAATGTCCCCAACAAAACATGAGGGAGAGGTTCCCACCCTAGCAGTTGGTTGAGAGACTGATCGACATGCGCTTGCAAGAGGGTTTCTGAGTGTTGCTGTCATGGAGACACCGAGGCTGCTCTCCAAGATCAGCTACACCAGCATAAAGAGACTGTAGGTGCCATCAAGCATATGAGTTAAACAACATGAGATCAGAAACTGGCTGTAAAAATTGTAGTTCAGCCTCCACCCAGTCTCTAACACCGTGGTTGCAACTTCCCACCCACAGTGCTGGAGACAGTTTTAATAAAATTTCTGCCAGAAGGTTTAGTTCAGTCTTGGTTCCATAAAAGGGTCTATTGGTAAGATGAAAGCATTGCAGCAGCATTTTATATTTCTGTGGTACAGAACAGGTTTCAAAGGAGATTTTGAACACTTATACACTGCTGGGTGCATGGAAAAAAAAATCATAAGACTACAGAAAAAAGCTGTTATGTCTCTATAGGCAAGAATTTAAAGTAGTAAAGATAGCAGTATGTCAAGTAAGGACAAGTACAAGAAAAAGGTTGGAGGAAGCTTTCAAGCACATAAGAACTGCAAAAACAAGAAGAGGGAGTATTTTCTTCTGAATCATTTCTATATTATCAAATATTGACTGCCACCAAGAAGTTCTCACCTCTCTGAAATTCTGTTCAAAATTCCGAAGGCGCAGACATTGCTCAAGTTTTTGCTGATGCTTAATCCAAAATTCATCAAAGGCAGTTTCTGTTTCATGTAATTGAGCCAGTAGCCTTAAAAAAACAAAACACCAAACCCCAATAAAAACATAAAAAAAATACTGTAAGAATGATGAGTACAGCCTTCAAGGGACAATGCAATCTTCCACAGTAAACAAAAAGCCTCCCCAAAGCAATATTTTCCAGAACAAATAAACTGGATACAGGAAACATTTTCGCATTGCACAGAATCATTTCCTAGAATAACACTGATGTAAAACTGAAACCCAACACAAACATTAAGTTGTGAAAAATGGGCAAGTGCTGATCTGAAGCACCTTCTCAGCCCTGGCCTGGAGACATGAAGAGCTGGGGCAAAGATACATAAATAAAACATGCAAATGTGTGTGGGCTAGGACCCAAGGAACACAAGCCTTAGGCTACAAGGAAAAATTCAGGTAAAAATTCGTACTGCTGTGACCAGCCATCTGCCCTTACGTTTTATTCCTCAGAGCAAAGCTCACAATAAACCTGAAGGCCATTGCTCCTTCTCTTCCAAGCAGAGTTACTACTTAAATATCAGAGGCAAGCGTACAGAAGTACCACAATGAAAAAAGCCTGCTTCAATTTTATTTATTTTATATATTTCTATTTTGATATTATGTATTATATATTTATATTTCAATTATATTTTAAGGCAAATGCCTTAAAACTTTTACTTTTAAACTTGTCTTCTAATATTGCATTTGACAGCATGATATCCTTTGGACTCTTTACAGTGCACTTTGCTGTACTCAGGCTACATCCAGGGAAGGCTACACATCAGAATTTTAATGAGCTTTTGTCCTCGATAGCACAGAAACAAACTCTGAATTTAAAAGTTAGAACTCAATAGAAAAAAGTCAGGGACACACACACACAGTTTGTTCCAACTTCCGTCAGACACTGTATCGAACAGGAATGTTATGGATAAATTAACAACCCCCACCCTGACTGTCCTTGGATAGCTGATAGCAACAGTGACCCAAAGAACTGAATTCTGCCAAGCTTTGTGGATTGGAATGGACAGTTATTTGGAAAGAAAGGTCATCCTGAGCATAACAGAAACACAGAATGACAGACAAAAAAAGAATGCAGAAACTGCCTGGGGAAAATGAGCTATGCTTTCATAGCTTTGTGAAAATTTACATCTGTCCTATGGTGATATAATGCCTAAAAACCTGGCAGCAATTTAAGGTGCATGTTGGGGGGTGTGGCAGGCAGGAAGCAAAGGAAACAACATCTATTACTTACCAAATAAGCATATAGGAAATTGGTGCATAGATTCCTCAAGAGAGGTGTACTCCCTAGCTGCCCTTTAAAGACTACTAACAACATTGGTAAGTTACCAGGTTTAAACAAAAAATACGAAACAAAACATCCCACTTCAAAAAGGATCTAATAAAACTGGACAAATCTACTGAAAAGAAGGGATATATGACTTCTGTCCTCCCCTCCTGCCTTCCCTACAGCAGCAAAATTTTCTTGGATTGCACTTTGGTCTGTAAAGAAAGCACTGCTGTTCTTTAAATTAAGGCGAAGTTGCTCAACTATATAGTCCAAATATGACAAAAAGGGGAAAAAACCCCAGTGTTGTTTTGTTGGGACCAGAACTCCAACCCCATTTCATTATAGCCACATGACCCAGTAGTGGACATTAAGGGGTTACTTTGCTCAGGACACATCTAACAACAGAGTTGTTTCTGAAATCCTTCTGAAATGAAAATAAGCAAACATTTCCTTATTTTCAAAGCATGCATATGGAACTAAGCAAAAGAGCTGATGAGGGGTAAAAAAATCCCAGAAAAGCAGCATGTTCAGTACTCCACAGGTCTCACCTTTCCACCGTTGTTTGATTGTCTAGCTGATCTTGATTCAGTTTGTAATCAGGATTCTCAGTAACTGGTTTTGTAATACTTCCAAGTATATCATCTCCCTGTTCCACTGCTACCCTGATATCCTCCTACAAAACAAAACCCCACATGCTGTAGTTGTGTGGTGTTGTTTTTTCATGCAGACTTCATAAGGCACCAAACTGGAAGAAGGATTTTAACAGTAACACAGAAACCACAGTTTGATTAAAAGCAGTGTTTGACAACAGACAGTAAATGATAAAGGTCAGTTTTTTCTATGTTTACTATCTTAATATCCCAGTGTTACTGAGTGGAATTTTCATGGTAGACAGCCTTCTAGGGTCTCCTTGGGCTACAAGTATCTCAGAAATTTTAGATGTACAGTTTTGAAACCACCAAATAGTTTTCATTTAAGTTGATTTGAAAGAACATTTGTTCATGCTTCAAAAGGCCATATATTTTCATGTGCATGCAAATACAATCAAATTTCCTGTTGCAAACAAAACTACAAATGAAACACACCACTACTTACAAAGAAATTACTGTTTCCCATACAAATCATTACGCATTTGTACATACGTGAACTTAGTTTTCAAGAAATGTCATTTCTGAATCCAGAAAGGATTTTTAACCTCAAACCAAATAAACAAGTTCAGTCATATTTCAGTGGTTGACGTTATTACAGTCTATATACATCCTCCATATTTTCTATTACAATTCCTAGCTATAAATAAAATACAGTTTAACTGTAAGACATCATCTTTACAAAAAGTACATACCTTCATTTTGTCCTTTTTTTCTCTGTGTGTTGCAAGAAGGGAGCTGGTTGATTGCACATCGTTTGGTAGTTCTGTTTCAGCCAGCTCAGTCCCAAAGGACTGAAGAATCTGAGCTGTTTGCTTAACCTTTTGGGCGAAACCTTCAATAGCCTTTTGGAATAAAAAGCATTAAGGATATTTTGTGCTCATCACACACATATGTACAAACAGACACATACACAGAAAATATAAGCCTCAAAACAAACCCAAAGAGATCATTTACAAGACTGAAAAATGGTCAAAGTGTAATTTTGCAAGCAATAGATACCGTCACCATTAATTCCTTAATTGTATATTTTTCTTAGGCTTGTATCAGGTGTATCTTCTTCACATTTTTATAATCTGGAGTTATTACAACTTGAGCTTTTTCTTTCTTGTAGCAAACCCAATAAACCTCAACACAATAATACAGTGTAGTTCCTTTGCTCCAAGTGTTCAGAAAACCACTCCCAAGTTATTACTCATATTATTTCTCTAAGATGACTAAGTACCATTGGGAACAGCATCTCACTCTGAGCAAGTCAACTTGCATCACTTGGAATCTGTTTTATAAATGACAGGGTATAAAACAGAAGGGTTCATTAAAATGAAAAGTTAAAACAAACCCCACGACTTACAGTGCGACGGGACAGCCATCTGTTATGGCAGTAATCCAGGGTGCCACCAAGATCTTCTGTTAATTGTGTCTTATCAATGTAGCCCTGCAGTTCTGATACTGAGCCCAGCATTATGATCTGCAGCAGGAGGGAAAAAAGTGAACGTGATCAGTGGTGACAAGCCCTTGTAAGGATTCTAAGCCCCATCCTTCAGCCCCTGATAGAGAAAAATCACTTTAATATAGAAGTAAGTGATAGAATTATTTCCTTTGGGTATAGAAAGACAAACTTAAGAGTTGTTTCAGTTGAAGATGATGTAAATAACTGAATACAAGCATGAGCACCAGGCATATTAAAAAAAGCTTATGGTTTAGATAACATAAATTACACTGTCAGGTTTTGGGTTTTTTCTCTTGATAAACCATATCTGGCTATTTTCTAAGAGCAACATTAATTTCTTCTTAATTTTATCTTGTTATTCTGGGTTGGCATAAAAGAACAATAGTGTCTACGTGGATTTGTCATGTAAGGGCTGGTTCCCCAAAATAAATGGAAGATGGGGGGAAAGTTTCTTAAAAACTATCTTTCATCCTTGAAATTTACATCCAATAAGTAAAATAATCTTTGTATCACAAGCTCATATAGTTTCACAGTTTATTTTAAAATATAAATGCTGTAAATTTGCAAATGAAAGTACAATCTGTGGGTTTGCTGGTAATATAACAACAAGCATCCAGTGTATGTTTGCTCGAATGACAGAAACCATAGCCTTTGTCCATGGGAAATGCATCTGCCTCAAAATTCACATACTGATTCAAGAATAAACCACCATGTATTAGCTAAAATTGCTAGAACTGCCTTCAAACATGGCCTTTTGTTGGGTATTTTTTGGTCCTCACTGGCTACATTAAGTACTTTTACAGACTCCTGGTAGTAAAGTGAAAACAGAGGATTACTTACTGGTACTTTCATTTTAAACTCATCTTTGTTGAATTTGAAAGCAATGTCCGAGAGAGCTCGATGAAATAATCCTGTTGGGCGCAGAACAAGTACCAGTTGCAGGTTTCCTGGGAAAGATGCCTGCAAAGCAAGTTGGATCTGTTATTTTCTGTGTCTCAGCTCTGGAAAATATTTTTGAACAAGGAGAAGCCCCTGATAAACCCCAAACTAACTGTATCAAAGGCGTCCCATAATGGGGTGACCAATCATATCATTACATGACTAGTACAAAGAGCTTCATTCAAAAGACATTCACTTGTCTGTGGAAACAGGGACCTATTCTCTAGGAATCAATTTTTTTCAGGGCTGGCTTGTACTGCTCTTCAGCTAAGATTACAACCTATCCAAGTAGGCTAATGAACAAACAGCAGTGGCTGAGTATTTTTTTTTTAACAGCAGTACTTTCATGGTTATCTTCTGTTTGATAGAAGGTGCCAAGAGAACCTTCGTTGTTGTCTGAACACCTAACAACATATTTGTCATTTGTGCATATGCTTCCCTGACAGTTGCCTACACAACTTATTGCCACAGAGAGGGAATTTCTCAGGCAATAGCTTAGAAATAAACTTTAATTTTGAAGACAAAAATAAACGTCAAGCATAACAATTCTCGGCTGGGGTTTTCCTCATCAGCTTCCAACTAGTAGTCTGACAGATGTTCCCCACTTCTACAAGTGATAGAATGAAAACAGAGGAGAAGAGAAGTAAAAAGAGAGCACTAAATTACTAAAAATCAATCTCTGCTGTGGCAGAGGTTTGCATATTTGGCATTTAGCCATTCTTGAACACATGCAAGTGTTCTCTATTCAGTATTTGTACTGTAGGAAGGCAGTCGAACTCACTAAAGAAATTATCATTATAATGATTAAGTATGCAATTTTCTTCATTATAGGGTTAGAAATTATTTCCCATTTCTAACAAACTGAGTTACTGAAATGAAAAAAAAAGAAAGAAAAAAGCCAACAAAAAAAGCCGCACTGACTGAAGGAGCTGTTATGCTATGTTTGTTTCCATGCCTTGTGGAGCTGTTAGTATCTGGAAGGCTGGAGAGCAATTTAATACTCATTTTGAGGTTTCCAAGGGTTCCAGGTACTTAGCATTGGAAATTATAGACTTTTAGAGGGAAAAGTCGTTCAAAACTTTTCTGGAAAACTTAGCAGATTCATTATGGTTCCCCAGATATTCAGCATTCAACCAAGATTTCAATTTGATTGAGGAACCTTAAAGGTTTGAGCTTCTCAATCTGTCTCCATTTCAGTGATATCCAAATTTCCTAGAAAGCATGGTGGTTCAGTCCCAAAGGAGTCTGAGGGCAGGGAACAGAATCCAGGTAATTCTGAGTGCACTCATTAGTACGCTGTTCATAAAAACTACTTACTAACTAGTGAAGTTCGTGGGCTAACCCATAGTTACCCGAAGAAAAACTTTTTACAGAAAAGTCTCAACTGTATTCAGAAGAAAAAGAAAAGATCTTTCTTTTTTAAACATTTTTTTCTGAATTATCATACAAGGGGCAACTACAAATCTATTTAAGAAAATTATTTCACTCACACTAAGAGATATTACAAGAACAGACAAAAGAATTTTTAAATTAAATCTCCTCAATGATCTTTTTAGAATGTTAGCCATGTAGTTTATTTATTTCACACATTCAACAGACATGTCAAGTTATTTTAGGCCTGTAACAGCATTGTTCAGAGTCTGACTGAGCTGATACTTTATATTTTTAACTTCCAAAATTTAAAGTTTATTCAATGCCAAAATTTTAGAAGAAAAAGCTCCAATAAGAAGTATCTTTTAGGTAACACATTTTGAAAAAGAATGAAGTGCCTTCTTGTGAGATACCTCCCCCCCGACACATCCTGACACACTGTCTATGGCAGCAAATATTTGCAACCCCTTTAGTCTCACTCAGAGAGCAAAGAAATGCCTCAAATAGGGTAGATAATTAAAAACTCTCAACAGCATGAAATTATGAAGCATAAAGAGACCAAGCATTAAAAGGAAATACAAGTTACAAGTATTAAATTTCTTCATTCTAACTTTAAAATCTCAGTTTTACATTTTGTGACTGTAGCCTGGGTTTTTACTTGAGAATTTCAGAGGAAATATGTGGAAAGAGAACCTGCCCAGTGAGGAATTTCTGAAGGAGTCAGGTCTCTGCTCGCTGGAGAAGAGTCAGAGGGCAGGTCATCACACTATTTCAGCTGCCACTTAAAGGGCAGCTACAAAGGGGACAGAGGCTCTCTCTTCTCTAGAGGCCACGTGAAAAGGACAAGGGACAATGAACACAAGTTGTATTGGGAAAGGTTGCATCTCTGTATAAGAAATACATGTGTTTTTAACAGTGAAAACAATCATTCATTGGAACAAACTCCCCAGGGACATGGTAGAATCCCCATCATTGGAGATTTTCAAGATGTAACTGGTCAGGCTACTAGATAATCTCATCAAGGCTCCCTTTCCCCATGAAAGGTTGGGCCAGATGGTCTTTAAAGGTCCCTCACAACCCAAGACATTAGTCTGTGATTCTATGATATGTAGACTATTACTGAAGCAAACAGTAGTACCCAATTGCAATGTAATGGCAAATTTTTCTGAACTGTGTATTAGCTCTTATGAAACAGAGTTCAATTGCATGACAAAATTAGTAGGGTGTTCAATTCAAAGAAAATAGACAGAGAATACACATTACAATTATTTTTCATCTCAATGAGTCAACCCAAAATGATGCTGTTGAAGCCAATGCAGTCTTGTATCACTTCAATTCCCTCGCTCTCTGAATAAAAGCTCAAATTCTAGATCACTCTAACTTTGTCTTCAGTACTGTCTTGTTTCCACTAGTCTATCTCCTATTTAGTTTTCCATTTGTTTTCTTTTTTTTTTCAAAAAACCCCTCAGTTCTTAAAAAATGATGCCTGTTCTGCTTGTTTTTGCTAGGATTCAAATCTGAAAATTGATCTTTGTGAAACAAAAACAAGAAAAGGGAGGATTGCCACCAGTAAACAATATTGGCCTGGACCAATAATTACAGTTTATCAAAGGTTGTATCAGTACTGATAAATACCACTATTTTTCCTAAAGCCCTGGTGACTTGCAGAGACAATACTGTGATGTAAGATACACTTCGTATTTGCCCGTGAACTTCACTGACTAGTCCACTTCACCCTGGACATGAGCACAAAACAAAAATTCTCTGTTCCAGTCCAGCAGCATATTTGTTTGAAGCCATTGTACATTAAGCAGACAGAGCAAACAATGACTTCTCAATAATGCTGTGCCAAATGTTAAGCACCAAAAACCAGTCATGTATGTTTAGTAGTGTCATCAAATAAAGTGCCTTCAAGGACTGTTTCAGTGAAGTGACTTGAAGTCACTTGAAGAAAGGCTGTGTATTTGAAAACTGGTTGTTTGGTTTTTTCACCCCCCC